>JAECUM010005607.1:0-127716 GCA_016617855.1 Megalonaias nervosa
GAGTCATACCAAAGACTTACAAAAATGGTACTAACAGCTGCCTGGCTTGGCGCTCAGCATTAAGAGGTTAGTGTTAGGACTGGTCGGCCTGGTGTCAGGATAATGTGACTGGGTGGGACATCATGCTACATGTCTGCGGCATGATGCCCCAGTGCTAGACATCACTATAAACTGCCACACTGCAGACATCGTAGTGATATGACTGAAAAATTGTTAAAGCTACGTTAAAAATCATAATCACATCACATCACATCACTATGTAGGTATGCATATATATATGCATGCATTCATGCATGTATGTATGTGTGTATGTATGTTGTTGTTGTTATAGGGTTTAACACCATTTTTCAGCACAAGATAGGCTAAACATGACAGCCAGTATAAATGGTGGAGGAAGAACCCAGGAAAACCCTGGAAAGAACCACCGACCCACAAGAAGCTACTGGCAAGCTTTCTCACATACCCACATTGGCTGAGTCCTAGACTCAAACCCACGCAGACAGAGGTGAGATGGCAGTGATTCATAATGGTGAGTGCTTTAGACCACTTGGCCACTCAGGGCCCCATATGTATGTATGTATGTATGTAGTATGTATGTATGTATGTATGTATGTATGTATGTATGTATGTATGCATGCATGTAGGTATATATGCATGCAAGCATGTATGTATGTATGTATGTATGTGTGTGTGAATTCATGTATGTATGTATGTCTCTATATATGTATGTATGTATACATGTATGTAGGTATATATGCATGTATGTATGTATGGAGGTATGAAGGTATGTATATATGTATGTAGGTATGCATGCATGCATGCATGCATGTAAGTATGTATTCATGTATGCATGCATGTATGTATGTATGTATGTATGTATGTATGTATGTATGTATGTACACTGTATGTATGTATAGGTAGCTGAAAAGATTTTCCTTTATATAAACAGGGATACACTGTCTGAAATTTTATGAATATATTTAATCAAAATGGTAGATAATATGTTTTAAAGGAATATAAATCTCAGTTTTGATATGTGCATTTTAGAATCTAATAATACTCAATACCTAATGAATAATCAATCACAATTACAACACCATATATATACTCATGTATGATTCACTTCCAACTGCAAAATGCATAGACCCAGATCTGCTATTGCATAATGATTCAGCTGATCTGTGTCTGTAAATTTTGTTTTGGGTTAACAGTAAAACACAGATCCTGATCTGGCAATGTATTATGTGATGGCCTATCAGGGTCTATATTGTTTTTTTCAGTTGGACCCGAATTATAGGCAGGTATATAAGGTACCCAACTTTTTACAACTTAACTACAGTATAATAAGGCAATATCCGAAAATCAGCCCATCCCCACTTCTTGAAATATAAACTAGTTTGGCACCCTGGTCATCAGAGAAATATAGTACCATCTTTTACAATCAGCTGAAGTCACATGACCTACTTTATGACATGGATGTAAGATCAAAAAGAGAGTGGAATAAATTGATGCTGAAACTAGTATACATAAATAGCAAGCTGGAGTTTCCATGAAGTACTTTATATACTTTCATATAAGTTGTGCCACACTGCAAACAACATTGACCCTAATCTACCATCACACAATGTATCAGCAGATCAGGGTCTATGTTGCTGGTTCTACTGATTAGGTCTAGCAAACTGCATCGACCAAGACCTACCATCAAATAATTTTCATGGTACAAATAACTGTTTCTTATCTAACTGTGCTAGTTTTAAGTACCTAGGAAAATTACTATATTTTACCTATAATTTTTTGTATACCTGAAAAAATATTTAATAGAAAATGTACAGCCTAAGTGAAATAACTAGTAAACTTTGGATTCTTATTAACCATCCAGTACTGGTACTTGGTATCACATACTGAACATTTTGTTCAACATTTAAAAGTCCATTATTGTGGGTACATTTTCAACATGCTAATGTACTATATAAGTCCATAATGTGGGTGTATTTACCACATGCTGATTTAGCAATATTCAAGTCCACAGTGTGGGTATATTTTCCCCATACTGATGAACAAACCTTCAATACTATAGTGTGGGTAAATTTTCCACATGTACAGCACCAAAATTACATAACATGGTGCACCTATTATGTACACTTACCAGTTAAGTCCAACCGCAAACAACACAGACCCTGATCTTCCACTATATGCAAGCAAAAGTAGATCAGGAACTATACTGTTTGTTTTAATGATTATTCTTAGCAAACTGCATAGACCCAGATTTGTGAATTCATTATTTGACTAAAGACCTGGGTCCATATGGTTTGCAATGGATCTAACTTTTATGTGAGAAAGTATGGTAATTCACACCAGACCTAAAATGGCAGACCTTCCACCAGAAATGGGTGCTGAAGCTGGTGCATGGCCATGTTGATCGACATGCTGGATAGGTCTATGTAATGCAGTACTGTAAATTCTGCAAGTGCCTGATTCATCAATTGTCTTAAAATTCTCTCCCTTAGTTTGAACCTTACTAAATCAAGAAGCATTTTCCAAGAGAGTAAAATCATTTTTGTGTGTTTTATTTTGTTCTATGTATTTTAACAAACTCTCATGATTTAACACTACATTTATGTGTAAAATATACAAATATATTGTTACCAAAATTGACTGAAAAGTCCCCACTGTTACAGTCCCTTTAAAGATTTGATAATGATTGATCAGGCATTAATTCCTCTAAATTGAATGCCATGACCTGTATGCTGAGCCTACAAACAAAGCATAGCTTTTAAACATTTGACCTTGACCCCAAGATCAAAGAGGCCAGCAAGTGTAGCAGAATAAATTTTCTTTGTTTCTTAATGATTCCAAATATGAAGAAAAACTCTCATCATGGGTTTAACAAATATAATCAAATGAAAAGAAGTTACCAAATCTGTAACAAAAGATTTTCTATGACCATGTGACCTTGACCCCAAGATAAAGTGGTGAGTGAGGATGTCAAAGAATGTACCATCTTAGCTTCATAACAATTCATTCCAAGTATGATTGTTTGCCATTTAGAAAATATATGCAAATGAAAAACTTTAACCAAAGAACAGACTGCTGATAATAATATACCAGTAATGCCATAATAGTGACTACTATATCCAGCCTCCTGCTAATGTGGGCTTGAAACTGGGTGTTCATTATATAGTCCTGCACATACTAGTAATTTTGAAAACTGAAAATCCAGGACCAGAAAATGAGGTCCTCAGTAAGCAGGGTCACTGTGAACTACGAGAGTTCTATTTAAGTTTATCAGAACCCAGTATCTACTGAAAGTATTCAAGATCATTTACCACAAATTATTCACCCTTTCATATTTAAAGAATATAAAACCAGTCAGCAGTCATTAGTTATCAAGCAACACTACATTCACCTTTCATACCCCAAATTATCAGTGATACAGGCCTAATAGCCACACCTGGATCAAGGTGTAAATCAACTGCACAATCATGACCCAAACAATTCATCACCTGATTTCTACTGGTATAGTATTTTCTGTTGTAAGAGGAAACACTAGACATGAGCAATAAACAGAGGTGTTTAATTACAGGGCTAGAATATCTAATTATAATGAGAATATTATGAGTGTTAAATTGTCACAATGCTGAAAGAGACAAGAATATGTTGGGTTCAATTAAAATTTCAGGCCTTACCACAAATGTGAAATATTATAACAGGATGTAAAAAATAATTGTCCCATGACTCAGAACAATACACAAACTAAGGAATTGATTTCATTCATATGACTAGTGTTGTCCTTTGTTTTATGCCAAGACTATTATTTATTATTCTAGTATATTGAAAACTGACTAAATTCCCTTATTTAAATACTAGTGAATAAGACCTGGTATGCATTCATGCTTTGTTAGGTTTGCACAGTGAACATGAATTAATTGTCAATGTAAGGAAATGGGGGGGGGGGATATGTCTCTCTCTCAATACACAACTCATGTCATCTCTACCCAATGAATAACCTCCATCTTCAAAACTTTGAATGCTGCAGAGTTTCCATAATGACATTTAGCACATTCTGAGCTATGTTAGTACATGTATGTGAAATCTGATTTTAATAAATACATATTTTCTGCTTCTAAAATAAGCAAAGATTTTTTTAAATCACTCAATGAATTTTGGCAAAATTTCTAAGTAAAAACAGTCCATTCCCAGCTGAAGAAAATATCGGAATTTTTGAAGAAAGGGATTTGCAATAAGATGCCACAGTACTGGGTAGTGTGTTCACTTGCACCAATGTAAAATGTTGCTCATACATGAAAAGTAGGTCACTGTGAACTTCCAGATTCAAAGAGGTTTAAATGTAAAAATTATCCTAATGAAGGAGTCTTTTAAAAATGTGCTAATTTTTACTACCTTCATAACTTATAAACATACAAAATATAATTGATACTTCATCAATGCAATAAATCAAACTTCGTATATCTGATATTACTGGGAGGAAAATATATGAAGGAGAGGTATATTTTAACATAATTACATATATGCAGTATTAATGTCAACATGGAATTCTAATGATTCAAATTGCAGAAACTGAGAATTAGATTTGTTACCATATAGGTGGGGCAATATGTGTGTGTGTGTGTGTGTGTGTGTGTGTGTGTGTGTGTGTGTGTGTGTGTGTGTGTGTGTGTGTGTGTGTGTGTGTGTGTGTGTGTGTGTGTATGTGTGTGTATGTGTGTGTATGTGTGTGTGTATGTGTGTGTATGTGTGTGTGTGTGTGTATGTGTGTGTGTGAGAGAGAGAAAGAGAGGTGTACAGTGTGCAGTATGTCTTTAACATATTATAATTTTTACATATGATTGTAAGATTAGCTCCTAAAATTAAGAATGAAAATGTATATTTGCTGTTTACAAACACAATTTCATAGGGCCTTGTTTAAAAAAAAAATGCATATCAACATTGGGCCTAGCTTTCATTACAACATATCAACTTAAGGTCTTGCTTTTATTACAACATATCAACTTAGGTCCTTGATTTTATTACAATATATCAACTTTGGCCCTCGCTTTTATTTCAACATATCAACATTGGGCCTTGCTTTTATTACAACATATTAACTTAGGGCCTTGCTTTAATTACACCATATCAACTTAAGGCCTTGCTTTTATTACAATATATCAACTTACAGCCTTTCTTTTATTACATCATATCAACTTTGGGCCTTGCTTTTATTACAACATATTAACTTAGGGCCTTGCTTTTATTACATCACATCAACTTAGGGCTGTACCAGTTCTAACATAGACACTGATCTGCCAGTACATTATGCACTGACATATCTGAATCAATGTTGCTTGTACTAGTCCTAACAAACTGGTCAGTCACCAATCTGCCTGCATATGTGTGTGTGTGTGTGTGTGTGTCTGTGTGTCTGTGTGTGATTTGGATTTTTAATGTAGATTTAACAATTTGCCAGTCATATCACTATAATGTCTGCAGTGTGACAGTTTATAGTGATGTCTAGCACTGGGGCAACATGCCACAATGTAGCATGATGTCCCACCCAGTCACATTATTCTGACACCAGGCTGACCAGTTAACACTAACCTCTTAATGTTGAGCTGCTAGTACCATTTTTGGTCTTTGGTATGACTCGGCTGGGGTTTGAGCCTGTAACCTCCAGCATCCGAGGCGGACACTCTAACCACTTAGGCCACCAGAGCGGTCAATCTGTGAGCACATAATGCATTGACAGATCTGAATCTATATTGTTCGAACTAGTCTTAACAAACTGCATAGAAACTTATCTGCCAGTACATAATATATTGACATGTATGAGCTAATGTTGTTTGTACTAATCTTAACAAACTCCATAGACACTTATCTGTCCGTATATTATGCACTGACAGATCTGAGTCTATGCTGTCTGCAGAATGATCAAAACTTACATAAAAGTATATATGGTACAGTAAATTCAAGATACATTATGTAGACCTCCCCCCCAACTATGCATATTCAGTTTGAATAGCATTTCATTAAATCACTGTATAATGGACAATATTCTAAATTATGTAATATAAGTCTTTGATAAAGATAACACAAGTACCATATATATCCCTTCAAATGATGCATGTCAATATCAAGGTATATGTGCTTTAAATCTTGTAATTATTTCTTTTAAGCAATAAACCCTCTCTTTAATGTATTTACAATTCTAGCTTTCCTTTGTCTGTCTTGGATTCTTCTTGCCTCTTCAAGGACTGGCATGGGTCTGTTATTTACTACATTTCGATCAGGGTAAGAGAACTTCCTTGCATCACATGTGCACTGCCAGGGCAAGACAGTTTACTTGCATTGCTTCTGTAGTATATGGTATAATTTGCTGTTATACATTAATTAATTAATCAACTGTCACCATTTCTTTCCATATGTGACTCTCTTTTTTTATCTTCTCTAAAATGGGCCTCAGATGGCAGAGTTGTCAAAGGCATTTGTCTTTACTGATCACTGCCATCTCAATGCTGTCCACATGGGTTTGAGTCTTGGGTTCAGCCAATATGGTCATGTGAGAAAGCTTGCCAGTAGCTTCCCATGGGTCAGTGGTTCCTTCTGGAGTTCTACCAGGTTCTTTCTTCCTCCATCAGATATCCTGTTCGCCATGTATAGCCTATCATGTGCTGAAAAACCATCTGCTCTAAAAGATTCCCTATTTTATGCCTGTGTGGTATGTGTAATAATTTACCTGAAAAGCAGAAGGGTGATATGCCCCAAAAAACTTGTCACCTGAAGAAATATGTATATTCAAGCAAGTACTTACAGGTATGTGATCTTTTGCCAAGATAAAAAAATCTCTTCCTAAGGAATCTGAATTCAGTTGCCACTTCAGATTAACTTTATACCGATGCCGACATTATTTATTCTAATCCAGGCACAGCTCCTAGGTTGGCACCCTCATGTTTTCCTTTCATACAGATGCCCTCAGTTCAAAAGCTTCCCAACAAAATCAACCAGTAATGTCTAAGAATTGTACCAAGTGATCTATTTCCAAATCTATGCTTGAGAGAACAATGCTGAAAGCTTATTTCCTGTTAGTTCTTTTCTTGAAGAATGGATGATTTTCAAATTAAAGTGTGGTACCACCAGGAAAAGGCCAAAGTTGACAAGAATTTTGTACTGCACATTATTCCATGCCTCAGGTTAATTTATCAATAATGCAAACAATAAGATTTTGTTCAATACGTATTAAAGTGGATTTTCAACAACAGAAAATTATGTCACTAAAATTATAACTTGAGGAAACTTGGTTTCACATTTGTATGTCACTTCAGTTTCTCATCATTGTACAACCCTCATTCCTAGAAGAATGCATGCAGTTATGTGCCAGTCATAGACAAATAAAACCTGCTAAATGAGAATATTTCATTTTAAATTTACAAAACACTAAGTGCGAGTTAGTGTTTTATTTTATCTTATATTTACAAGTACTGATGTATGAATATAAAAGTGACTTGTTTGATGTCTTATTTGGTACTGGGCATCTTATCATTGTCCAAGCCATCAGACTGCTACCTTATCTGGCACTGGGCATCTTAGCATAATGTCCCTACCATCACTGCTACCTTATTTGGTACTGGGCATCACAGCATTGTCCAAGTCATCAGACTGCTACCTTATTGGGTACTGGGCATCTAAGCATAACGTCCCTACCATCACTGCTACCTTATTTAGCACTGGACATCATAGCATTCTCCAAATCATCAGACTGCTGCCTTATTTGGCACTGGGGATCATAGCATAATGTCCAAATCATCTGACTGCTACCTTATTTGGTACTGGGCATCTTAGCATAATGTCTCTACCATCACTGTTACCTTATTTGGCACTGGGCATCATAGTATTCTCCAAACCATCAGACTGTTACCTTATTTGGTACTGGGCATCTTAGTATCATGTCCTAACAATCACTGCTACCTTAATGGGTACTGGGCATCTTAGTATCATGTCCTAACCATCACTGCTACCTTATTTGGCACTGGGCATCTTAGCATAATGTCCCTACCATCACCGCTACCTTATTTGGTACTGGGCATCATAGCATTGTCCAAATCATCAGACTGCTACCTTATTGGGTACTGGGCATCTAAGCATAATGTCCCTACCATTACTGCTATCTTATTTGGCACTGGACATCATAGCATAATGTCCAAATCATCTGACTGCTACCTTATTTGGTACTGGGCATCTTAGCATAATGTCCCTACCATCACTGTTACCTTATTTGGCACTGGGCATCATAGTATTCTCCAAACCATCAGACTGTTACCTTATTTGGTACTGGGCATCTTAGTATCATGTCCTAACCATCACTGCTACCTTATTTGGCATTGGGCATCATAGCATTGTCCAAACTATCTGACTGCTACCTTATTTGGTCCTGGGCATATTAGCATTGTCCTAACCATCAGACTGCTATTTTATTTGGTACTGGGCATATCAGCATTGTCCTAACCATCAGACTGCTACCTTATTTGGCATTGGGCATATCAGCATTGTCCTAACCATCAGACTGCTACCTTATTTGGCATTGGGCATATCAACATTGTCCTAACCATCAGACTGCTATTTTATTTGGTACTGGGCATATCAGCATTGTCCCTAACCATCAGACTGCTACCTTATTTGGCACTGGGCATATCAGCATTGTCCTAACCATCAGACTGCTACCTTGATTGGCATTGGGCATATTAGCATTGTCTGAACAATCAGACTGTTATTTTATTTGGCACTGGGCATCATAGCATAATGTCCTAACCATCATCTAGACAGAAATGAAATCTGGCAACTTGTGCTTTCTACTAAGGTGGTTTATATATGGAAAGTTAACACCTTGGAAAGATTGATAGCAAAAACCAATTAAACTTCAATGAACAATAAATGGATCTTAATTATCTTTTAAATAAAGCCTAGACAACCCTTTGCCTGACCCATTGAACAACTAATGTTCTATGAATGGGTATTGTCATGATAGTGTGGTGACAGGATACTTAGATGACACTGAGCACAGTGTGGAGTAAGATGATGGATAAACAGAAGCCATGGTCAGCAGGTCATTTTTCATGCTAATAAAACTGAGCTAATGCATGCGCATGGTATCATGTATTGTGTGTAATCAGAAAGTGCATAAACCCAGATCCACTTTCACATCATGCACATGTAAATCTGGGTCAATGCAATTGGTTTTGGAGTAATCGTTAGAACAAACAAAATAGACCCTGAACTGCTGGTGAATTATGGACAGCAGATCAGAGTCTATGCACTAGTAAATCTGGGTCTATGCAGTTTGTTTTGGAGTAATCATAAAGAAGAAACATCATACACCCAAACCACTGGTGCATTATGCAACGGCATATCAAGGTCTATGCTGTTAGCAGTTGGACTAAACATATATATGATTATATACAGTAGCTATAATCAGTTTTTGCCCCTCAAAAATAATCTTTCTCAATCTCTAAAAGTTGAAAGAGCAACCACAATAATGAAACCTTGTACAGTTTGCTTAGTACAGGCTCTCCCTAATAGGTTGAAAAGTGTACCTAAATTAAATTAAATTAAATTAAATTAAATATGGTATGGTAATACAGTAAAAGTATTGAAGGAGCATGAGCATAGATTTCACAGAACAAAATTTAAATTTGTTGAATGAATGAATATCGGGAAGGAATTCTCCATTTTTGCAAGCAATCTGATGTTGCATACATGTCTCATGTCATAGCTGTATGCAACTTCAAAGCAAGACTCTGAATTGTTCTAAATATTTAATATTCAATATTCAGTCTAAACAAAAATATAAAACAGTCCCTCACTTTAAGGTACCTGAGTATAACAAAGTCATTTTCATAATGCAGACATTGCCACTGACCTACATTCACTGTTTATAGTAATGTACCTCAGTATCAGTTCTCACCTGTAACACAGACCCTTATATAGGCAGGTATAGACACAAATCCTTTATATTGTGTGTAGTAATATACCTTATTATAAGACCTCACTGATATCAGTCCCTTTATAAGGCAGGTATAGACATGGATCCCATGTACCTCAATGTAAGACCTGACTGATATCAGTCCCTTTATGAGGCAGGTATAGACATGAATCCCATGTACCTCAATGTAAGACCTCACTGATATCAATCCCTTTATGAGGCAGGTATAGACATGGATCCCTTATATTGCATATAATAATGTACCTTACTATATTGTGACCACATCAAATATACCATATGCTTTATTACTCATTTGAACAGTGTTATAAGGAGGGATTACTTTATTTATTCAACAATTCTACTCTGGTGAAGATTGCCTGAAATTTATAAATACTAATTCCAGATAAATTGTTTAAGAAATTAAAGGTCAACCAAAATGCTCCTAAAATGGTCACTCTCATCTAGATTAAAATACATGACTGAAGGATATTTGATTATGTTGAAGAAGTGATTGACATCAACTCTCAGTAGACCAATAAAATGTTCTCCTTATGAAAAGATTTTCATAATTGACAGGAGAGTTAATAATAATAATAATAATAATACCAATACCAATATAGACTTTACTTACAGAATATCACACAAATAGTTGCATGGAAATAAAAATGTTATGAAAACATGTTCAAAGTAGGTATATACAGTGCAAACATAGTGAGGCAACAAACTGGAAGGTTTGAGAGTTTATGCTTTGAAGTTGTAAATTTGTATTTGTCAAATCATGCAGTTCCACGTTTGATCCACGGAATTAAAGCATAATTAAATTTATTTATAATGGCACCTTCTTTAGCTCCTTTGACAGCCTGTTCTGGCCCCAACTACAAATAAAACAACTGGGAGTGTTGACTTGTTTCTAGCATTGAATAGTTTCTTGGGATATAATGTGGCCATATTGTAGTCACTATGTATACATGTTTAGCCACTTTCGTAACAATTCATTCACTTACTATGAACATTTTAATATCGTTCATTTGGGTAGTTCTCAGCTGTCTAGAATGAGTCTGCAAGTTCTTTCTTGCAAGCATGATAATTTGCAAATTTTCTTATTAGAAGTTTTTCTCTAAATAACATTACAGTAGTGAAGGTATGGTGGCATAATACTATTGTAAGTACAAAAGCCCCCATGTAAGGCCACCCTTTGTAAGGCTCATATGTAAGACCAACCTTGTAAGGCCCATATGTAAGGCTGCCCTTTATCAGACCCATATGTAAGACTGGCCTGTAAGGCACATATGTAAGGCCATCCTTGTAGAGCCAATGTGTAAGGCCACTCTTGTAAGACCCATATGTAAGTCCCTTTGTAAGGACCACATGCAAAGCTACCATTGTAAGGCCATCCTTGTAAGGCCCATATGTAATTCCACCCTTGCAGGGCTAATAACAAGCATGTCTCTAAATCTATTATAATCATTAAGAGTAATAATTACAGAATGTAACTTCTGTCCTACATGTGACCATTACTATGATAATTCAAATCGTGATTTTTTTGTTCTATGAGGTTCTGTCTTAAGTGACCTTGTCCTGTGATTTTCTGTCCCAAGCATATTTGTGACCTTTTGTCCAGTGTGACATTCTGTCCATTTACCTAAACAGATTAGTGTACAACTCATTTTCTTTACTTAATAAATTCACCATCAGTCAAGTTAAAGAACAGAATAGCACTTAACAAGGGTTCTGCAAAACAGCCAACTTGTCACACATATCACAAAGAATTTCATAACATTGTGATTCTTGTGGTTTTTTAACTTGTGTTAGTTGACAAACATGTAGGCCACATGTCTTGGTCTTCTTGTGAGAAGTGCGTACTAGCAGGTTCTAGCAATCTGTTATGCATATAACAGACAAACCTGTAGGCCACATGTCTTGGTCTTCTTATGAGAAGCACCTGCTAGCAGGTTTTAGCAATCTGCTATGCATGTAACAGACAAACCTGTAGGCCACATGTCTTGGTCAGCATGTTTTAGCAATCTGCTATACATGTAATTGATAACTCTCTGCTTGAGAGCTTAATCAGGGTCATTTCATGAAAATGATGTCAGTTGTATGTCAGCAGTTAAGACCATGTTGTTGTTCATTGGCAGCATGTTTAGCGTATGATAGATATACCATATTAAGGAAATGTGATCTAAGTGCCTTTCTCAATGACACACTGAGGCAGCTGACCAGAGCTGGTCTAGAGAGGTACTGAATCCATGACCCTTGGTTTACAACTCAGATGCTTGACCAGCAGAGCTACTTCATTCGACTCCCCAATTAAGAGCATACATGATAGAATTAAATGAATTTGTATGAATAATTCATAAAATATAATTTAATAAGCCAATGGGTGAGAAATATAATCAACATATGGGTTGGTAAAGAAACAAAGAAATCCCAGTATTGGAAATTCATTATTGGTCTCTAATGCTTGGTAGTGGCTTCCATTCATGACATGTAACTCGACTGGAATTTTCTTGTATCTTTGATGAACCCCAACATAGATTCTATTATTCTTACCTGCAAACCATTCAATGATTACAATGACTGTGCATGATCTGCAAAAATGTTTACACAAGAAACCTGTTGACACTGCTATGGTGTCATGTCTGTTGCTGCCAGTAAGTGATACACATCCATTGCATTTTGTTAATTCAGGATTGAAAACACAAACCTCAAATATTTTACGGTCAAATCCTGTAAACAAGGTATGATGACTGAACTCTGTGATCCATCAACAAGTAAAATGTATGAAATAATTTATACATTTAATTATATAATTCCCTGTCATTATGATTATTAAAATCTAGGTTGTACCACACAGCATTGATCAAGGCTTGTATTTATGTACAACATCAAGGTCATTTTGTTGATTACGGTAATAACGTTTTATAAACTCACAATGTTTGAAATGAACACAGATTATGCTGATTCAACAATAATATATTCATTTAGCAGGTGAGAAATTAATTCAATGATCAGTACATCGTATATTTCATCTGTGTGTAAAAATGCCCCAATACACAATGAATAATATAACACAGTCAGTGCCAGGTGCACTACCATAGAAGTACTATTATTAATCAATCGAAGAACATATACTGTAACACAATCAGCAGTGAAAAATCTTAAGTATAAAATTATGGGATATCAAACTTAAGCATGAAATTATGGAATATCCATCCTAAGTATGAAATTATGGGATAGTATACATAATCTTAAATATGAAATTCTGGGATAATAATGTTAAGTATGAAATTATGGGATAGCAATCTTGAGCATGAAATAATGGGATAGCAATTTTATGGATATCAATCATAAGCACAAAGTTATGGAATATCAATCTTAAGGATAAAATTATAGGATAGTAATCTTACATATGAAATTATGGGACAGCAATCATACATTTGAGGACACGAGGAACTGAATCGTGGCTCTCATTCTTAATCATGGTGACTTTCTCTCTGGAAATTGAAGTTTACAACTAAAACTGAATATCTATGAAAAGTAACCATGGATGCTCTTGGGTCAAGCACAATTATTTTAATTCAATCAGAATTTTCATAAGCTTTGTACTGTTCAGAACTGAATTATTTCAATAGATCGAAACACCCTGGGGACCTAATGAATCGATGCAAGTAATCTGTAGTTAATATAATTAAAACTTGAGCAATATGGGTTGTTAAGCAAACTGTATGTGTAGGATTATAATTTAGTTTTGTGAGGTTCAATGCATCTAAAGTACTGTCTTGATGCAACACCTAATAAAAAATTCCAGCCAGTTAATCATGTATAGTGTTAGCACAAATTCTGATGATTACCAATGTATCGATTACATTCACACACCCCAAGTGGCTTTGATATGTGTAGTAGGATCAATGTGTAACCATGCATGTCATAAAAAGATGACCAATGCACTCCTTACATTTACACTCACAAGCGGCTTTGATATCTATAATGGGCTCGACGTGTAATCATGCATGTCATAAAAAGACGACCAATGCACTCCTTACATTTACACTCACAAGCGGCTTTGATATCTATAATGGGCTCGACGTGTAATCATGCATGTCATAAAAAGACAACCAATGCACTTGTTACATTCACACACATAAAAGACTACCAATGAACTCATTACATTCACACTCACAAGCGGCTTTGATATGTATAGTGGGCTCGATGTGTAATCATGCATGTCATAAAAGACGACCAATGCACTCATTACATTCACACTCACAAGCGGGGTCTAAGATGTATAATGGGCTCGATGTGTAATCATGCATGTCATAAAAGATGACCAATGCACTCATTACATTCACACTCACAAGCAGCTTTGATATGTATAATGGGCTCGATGTGTAATCATGCATGTCATAAAAGACGACCAATGAACTCATTACATTCACACTCACAAACGGCTTTGATATGTATAATGGGCTCGATGTGTAATCATGCATGTCATAAAAGATGACCAATGCACTCATTACATTCACACTCACAAGCGGGTCTAAGATGTTTAATGGGCTCGATGTGTAATCATGCATGTCATAAAAGACGACCAATGAACTCATCACATTCACACTCACAAGCGGCTTTGATATGTATAATGGGCTCGATGTGTAATCATGCATGTCATAAAAGACAACTAATAAACTCAATACATTCACACCCCCAAGCGGGGTCTGAGATGTATAATGGGTTCGATGTGCATGCCAGCATGTCATAAAAGGCACCTAATGGAGACAAGAGCTACGATGGTTCAATGGCTAGGATACCAAACTTGTGACTGAATGGGTGTGGCTTGAATCCTACCATCGTAATCAGACCAGGATGGCTAATCTGGCACATCCTAGGTCCGGGTACTTTACCTCTATCACTAACTAACCTACCTGTGTTGATGCCTTAAAAACCAAAACATACTAAACCAATAATAATGATGGATGAACTGTTTTCAGACTTGCATTTTTCTTCATTTTTTCCATTAAAATTCTACTGCTTTAACTAGAAAATTGGGAATAAATACAAAACACCCCTTCCCCTCTAAACAGGTACCTGACTCAATAACAGAGGCTACAAGACAGATTGCTTCCATAAACTAACTTCATCACCCACTTTAAATAATAATAATTATAATAATAATAATAATAATAATTATTATTATTATTATTTTTATTATTATTATTATTATTATTATTATTATTATTATTATTATTATTATTATTATTAAGCTATACATATCCAGTGAAAATATGTTTGGTATGGTTTTATGGGGCTTAATGCCAATTTATTTTCAGTACATGATAGGCTATATAGGGCAATCAGTACATCTGGTGAGGAAGAACCTGAAAAGATCCTGGGTAGAACCACCTCTGAAAATATGTAAAAATGGGTTTATTTTTGATGCAATAAATTTAAGTTGTTATCTTGAAAGAAGAAGTTCTTAGTGTATCTTTTACTTTAGATGCAAAGGCATGGACAATGATCATTTGATGTTCATGAACAAATAATTCTTTTTTTGTTAAAAAACAAAGACCTGTATAAAGTTGGGAAGGAAGTGATGGTTAATTACCAAATGTTGGTCACATTTGATCAAGTCACATGAATGACATTATAATGCTTCCAAAATGACTGCCTAATTGATCCAAATATATTTTCTATAGTGGAATAAAGGGCATGTTATCTCTCTGTCACAAAGAGGATTAAAAGATTAAAAGATTTATAAAACTGATGAGGTTATCAAAATACAAATTCTTGAACATAAACATAGATATATTCTTTTGTTATCATGAATTAAACTTCCTCATAAATGACTATCAGATTGTTGGCCAGCATGCCTTGGCAGTAGTTTGACACAATATTCAGTGTGCATCATCACAGTGTGTATTGGCTAGCCATACATCGGTCCACACCCTAAAGTAACCTCAATGTTAACGATATTTTTACTCTGAGCTAAAAGAGGTTAGGTTAACCAGTGGGGGGAGGATCTCTAATCTCTATAATCAATCTGCCATCATGGTTTCATATAAAGATGCTTTAAACAAAATAACTCAACTGTGAATCAAATTGTCAAAATCCTAGTTTGACCTCCAGGAGTTCTACTTGTCTGTCAGGACTATTAATTCCAAATGAAACAATACCATGATAAGATCAATCTACATTACCTCCTGTAAATAATATAAGCCCCACCCCCATAATGTGCTATTTATTTCATATCCAATTATATCAAACTACATAATGTGAATATCTATCAAAGTACTCCCTCATTATAATACCTTCCATAGTAGTCATACATTATGCTGTCTTATAGCAAGACAGCGTTATAATGAAATACATTATATAATTTACTACCACTCAATGAAATGGGATCCAAGACCATACATGCCTTAAAACAGGAATGTAATAATAGATGGCATTATAGTGAGGCAGTGTTATACAGTGCTCTCCCTTTATAATGCTGATAATGAGAGCCATAAACATATTATAAGTGAAAGAGTCTTATAATGAGTGGTGTCTTCTAAGTGCATTAGAACACAAAAACAGAATACTGTATGTACTTGATTATAAGTCAAATCAAACTGCAAACAACAAAGATTATTATCTGCCATAGCATAATGTGCCTGCAGATCAGAGTCAATGTTGTTTGTTCTACTTATTACTCCTAACAAACTGCACAGACCCAGATCTGCCAGCACATTATGCAACAGCAAATCTGTGTCTCTGCAGTTTGCGGTTAGACTTGTCTTATAAGCGAGTACACATGGTATTTAGAAAGTGGAAATCACATTGTAACTGTTTCTCATGGGCCAATAGAACAAAAATAAGGATATTTTGAAAAAGGGAAATAGCATCATAATTGGTTCTCATGGGCCATTAGAACCAAAATAAAACAGAATATTTATAAAGGAGAAATCACATTAACTCTTATTCTTGTGGGCCAATAGAAGCAAAATAAAAGAGAATATTTATAAAGGGGAAATAGCATTATAATTGTTTGTCATGGGCCATTAGAACCGAAATAAACAGAATATTTAAAATGGAGAAATCACATAATAACTTGTTCTTATGGGCCAAAAGAACTGTAGTAAAATAGAATATTTCAAAAAGAGAAATCACATTATAACTTGTTCTGGTGGGCCAATAGAACAAAAGAAAATTGCATGCATGTAAGTATCAAGGAGAAAGTTCTGTTGACGAAGTTACTGTCATTCGGCCAAACATCCAGACACCAAAAAAATTTACTTTTCTCTCTGGATAATTCCTGTCCTAATGAAAATTATCAGTTTTCCTGAACATCATTATTGTCACGATCGTGTATTGATGAGCTAGGCAGTAAAATGACCAGATAAATAAACCATATTGTTATATCCTTGCTTGCCGATAAAGAACACATGATAATGTTTCATCACTCTTTGGCAAATAAAGAAGTCATTGCATTTCAGGTGGGTTTTTTATATTTGTTTGTAAACAAATTAATATTGGTCTTCACTATCTCAACACAACAACTTCAACTGTGACAATTATTGCTATAGATATGTTAAACAGAGCCAAATCACTTAGACTGTCTCAGGAATTTAATTCTGGAATGCCATTATTTCAACACCAATTATAAGTGTTATATGCATAAAGACCAAACCTACCACATCCAAAGGTAGGTTGCCAATGGTCAATTTGCCATTTGAAGATAACCAAGACAACAAGAACTTGTGAAACTTGCATGTTGGAGATGTTGACTGTTTTATCAGAAATAAGTGAAAATGCAGCTTAGTTTACTGTCATAATAAGCTCACATATATTTAAACACTTTTTAAAAATTAATTTACTTTAGTAAGAATAGGAATTCTTCACATGCATGATGCTTTGTCTCACTTTGTATGCCTCCAGTGGTAAATATAAAACACAGCTTGATGTAACACATATGACCATCGATTTTCCAGTAATCAAGGTGATTCATTGATTAATTCCATCAACTATCTCACCATAAAAGGATGCTTGCCTTTATGATTATCTTTAATGAGTTTGCTGCTTTAGGGATCTGTTTGCTGACAGATAGCAAGTCGTGGAGTATGTCAGCTGTATTTATCACTGACTATTGAAACATTAATTCCATTTATCCATCTAATAATTTTGGTAAGCTTTCACAGCCTAAGGGTAGACTATTCAATCACCAGTTGTTTTGTTTTGTTTTTAAGGAAACGGTTGTTGTTGTTGTTATGGGTTTAACACTAACTTTCAGCACATGATAAGCTGTACATGGCAGTTGTACAGTGTAGTTACATTAGTGCAAAAGCATGATTAAGTTTTACACAGTACTTACAGTAATAGCATAACATCAAGTTGTACAGAGCACTTACACTAGTGCAAAAGCATGATTAAGTTTTACACAGTACCAGATCCAGTTAGTGGGGAAAATGGTTGAGGGCCAAAGGTTTGGAATACCAGATTCAGTTAATGGGGAAGACGGTTGAGGGTCAGAGATTTTGGATACTGAATCCAGTTAGTGGGGAAGACAGTTGAGGGTCAGAGATTTTGGATACTGAATCCAGTTAGTGGGGAACATGGTTGAGGGCCAACGGTTTTGGATACTGAATCCAGCCACTGGGGAAGATAGTTGAGGGCAAAAGGTTTGGGCTACCAGATCCAGTCACTGGGGAAGATGGCTGAGGGCCAAAGGTTTAGGATACCAGATCCAGCCACTGGGGATGATGGTTGAGGGCCAAAGGTTTGGGATACCAGATCCAGTCACTGGGGAAGATGATTGAGGGCCAAAGGTTTGGGATCCCAGATCCAGTCACTGGGGAAGATGGTTGAGGGCCAAAGGTTTGGGATACCAGATCCAGCTACTGGGGAAGATGGTTGAGGGTCAGAGGTTCTGGATACCAAGTCCATCCAATGGGGAAGGAGGGCTGTCAGTCAAAGGTTTTGGATATCACATCCAGCCACTGGGGAAGGAGGACTGATGGGCAAATGTTATATTTTGGACGCTTTTTGAAATGAAACTTGAAACTCAATCAAACCCCTATTGTGCTGAGTGGGGTAGGCAGTGGGGCAGGTGTAGGAAAGGAAAATAATCATATTTGGTATTATGTTTCACCAAGGTGAGAGGATGACAATAAAGGCTGAGTACTGGATGTTAATATTCAGCATCTTAGTGTCGCAATTAGTGTGGTAATGAAAGGAGAGAGGCCAAATTTTAAAAAGTGCTGATATTATTTATAATTTCCTACTTGTGCATATATTTTAATACCACTATATGTATATCAAGTTTCTGTCTGACCATTACACCCACCGAAATATATATTGCAAGGTTACAGTTGTTAATGTTACATGGATTTATAAATGAACTTTGTGTAATTTTTAATACGCTTTTAATTATTTTTGTTTTCATGCATACAAAGAAAAGTAATTATAATTTTCTTAGACAACACAAATTTTCAATTTAATAAGAATATAATTCTCTCTACCAAATACTTGAGGAAAAAATAATTAGAAATTTTATGGTTTGATTGAATAGGAAATATCAGAATGTATGAAAATTTAAATTGTGAAAAATCGGAGTGTATGAAAAAGATTGTGAAAAATCTGAGGTTTTCAAAATATTGAAAGTATGCCAGTTTATTTATTCAAGATCAAACTGTTTGAGATGACATGAAGTTTGCCATGAAAATTAGCCTTCTTTTCATTTGTCAAAGGAGAGAAGGCACACAACAAGCAAGCTAAGTAAACTTTGACCTGAGCCGTTATCACATATACTGGCACTGACCACTTGACCCCTTCGTATTGCTACATATTAAATGATTTAAATGATTAGGTTGTTGAAGTTTGTCAATGTGTTAGGTAACTCATGAGATCAAAATTATTAAGTCCAGAAACTCTATGATACAAAATGGTAAATCAATACAGTAAAAAGTTTCATTGCTGTTATGCTTATCAATTCTGAAAGGAAACCTAAGTTTGGAAATAAATTGGAATAAGCTTTGCACTGTACTAATTACAAGGTCCAAAGACACTAACTACAAGGTCAAAAGACACAATTTACAAGGTCAAAAGACAAGGTCAAAAAACAGAAATTACAAGGTCAAAAGACAAATTACAAGGTCAAAAGACACACATTAAAAGGTAAAATGACATACCAGCAGCAATTTGCACCTGTAGATAATAATTAATAAATTCCCAACTGATTATACCTCACATATTAGTCTGCATCTACTTAAATATATAATTCTCTTCTGTGATATACATACATATAAAATGATAATAATTAAGTTATGAATAGAGAGTTTTTAGCTCCCAATCTTTAATCACTGATTCCCTATCTGGATCTAACCTCCTCACTCACATTCTGTCTAATTGTTTAGATCTAACCTCCTCGCTTGCATTCTGCCTAAAAGTATAGATCTAACCTCCTCACTCACATTCTGTCTAAAGGTCAAATTTGTGCAAACTGGTAAACTGTTCCCAGTCATAATAAAATGTTGTAGTCTATCTCACTGGTGTAGGAAGAATTGCATGACATCACATATGCACCAAGGTCAAAATTGCTTTTACTCTTAAATTTCATTAATAATAAGAAAACACTTCCATTTTTGTCCTTCAACAACAAAATACAAAAATAATTTTGTGACAGTATGCACAAAAATGGCTAAATTAACAACGACAAAAACTAAATGTTATTTAAGTGGTGTCAAGTAAATTAAAAACTTTGAAGGAGGAAACCATGAAGGCAATTTTGCTGCAAATCATCACCAGCAAACAAAAACATATAACTGAGGAATCACCGAACTCCACCATAACCTCCATCGCTGCCACCAACTGTCCACTAAATCTCATATATGGTATTCAACATTCCAACTGACCTCTCTACAATATAAGTCTAACCTATATGTAATTTGTTATGTAATAAGGTCTGGGATGCTTGGCTCAACTGACTGCATTGGTCAAATGTAGGTCTGTCAGTATGGCTATTAAATATTATCTTTTCTTTAGCAAAAACATGTACATATTCAAATTGTTACAACTTCAGTATTCTTACTCATATCTTTGTCAAATTATCACTACCAAATATCAGTTACCTTCAACAAAGTGCTAAAATTTTGACACAAAATTATTTCTTATATTGACAGAAAATACCATGCTAATTTATCAGTCCCAGTTATCTCTAATTACAGAAGAACTGAACAGTTATGGTTAGACCTTGAAAGTTCATAATTTAAAATTCATCCCCTTCAAAATATTTACAACAGTCAAATCCAGTTTATAACTCCAGATTTTGCTAATAATTGATCAGAACTGTGTGCATTAGAACTAAAGAAAAGACATTAACTTAGCTGCATAGCAACCAAAGATAATAAAATGATAACAAACAATAAAAACAGAGGTATAATTGGTAACGAAATTCTCAGAATACTTGTCAGTGAAAATGAATGACAATTAGGTCACATTAATTGCTATGACTGCCATATAAATTCTTTTCTTTAAAGCCCAGAATGGTTCAATACGAGTATCTAATCATGATAAATATGGTTTGTTGAGTTTCCTGTCCCACCTGATTATATTAGCATAATGTCTGAGGAGACTACAAATGAAGATGAAGTTACAGGAAGCGACCATTCATGATCTCCTATTTGTTGATAATTATTCCTTGAATGCCAAATCTGTCTGACATTGAACAGAGTATGGACCTTTTCTCTTCAGCTTGTCACCATTTCGGTCACAGTCTGTGTCAAGTATTAGCACCAGGAAAGACTTATGTAGATCCTACTGTCGCAGTAAATGGCCAAACCTTCCTGACACAAGGGTGTCTGCAGAATTATTTAAGGGACAGCAGGTGGTCAAATACGTTATAGTCAGCTATTTAGTTTTACGAATGTCGGCCAAAACATGTTTAGAGGTGAAATGGTGGGGGGGTGGGGCAGGTGGGGGCAAGTGCCTCCCTTGTGCCAATGTGAAGGCACTCATATTCTGACAGGGGAAGCCTGCTCACCTACCTCAGCAGCACAATGTCACATTCAGACCACATTGATGATGAAATCAATTACAGAATTGCTTAGCAAGTATGGCCTTGCAGATTATCCACTAATGTATGGTAGTGCAGAGGCATCAGTCTACAAACAAAACTTAGGGTTTATATAGTCAGTGTGCTGTATGCTTGCAAAGTCTGAATGGTGTACAGATGCCATGCCAAGAAGCTGAACCAATATTACATGGGATGCCTGGGGCAACTGATGAGGAAAAGATGACAGGACAGGGTCCGAGAAACCTAGGTTCTCAAATGGGCATACATTCCAAGCTCCCACACCCTGCTGATGAAATCACTGATGAGATGAGAAGGAAACATATCCAGGATGTCAGAAGAGTGACTACCAAAGAAGATCTTTTCTACAGTGAGCTGAAGGAGTGAAAGCAATCTCAGGGTGGTCTGAATAAATACTTCAAAGATTCCCTCAAGTCATCCTTAACATACCGGTACTTCAACAATGATTGGGTCTTGGGAAGATTCTGCACAGGACTGATCCACCTGGCACAGTTTCATCCATACTGGAACTACAGACTTTGAACGGAGGAGAATAACAGAAGTGCAAACAGTGTATTGATCTCTGAAGTGCAGCACATCCCTTGTTGATCTAGCAAACACAAGCAGCATCTTCTGTCAACTGTGCCACAGATAATTCAGGGCACACATTGGCTTTTTCAGCCACTTGCACACACAGAAACCAAACAAGTAGTGATGTCATGGTCATCTTTAAACTCACAGGACAATCAGCAACAGTATAAGCAAGAATTCAGATTCCATGGATAGCTATGCATTGGCTGTATCATCATGGAATAATCTGCAAACTTTGTACAGTTGCTAAAAAAAGAAAAGTATGCCACTGTGATCTATTTTTACCCATGGTAAGAAGAAGTCCTCAAGATAAATGTACACATCAAGTTTTCATGACTGTACTGCAAGACTAAGAAACTGAGATAAATGCAAACAGAGAACTTCACTGGAGTGTAGAAAGTAGGTCAGTGTGACCTCCTTTTGCTGTGATGGATAGTACTTTCATGAAGTTTCCTGATTTAAGAAAGTTGCAGAGAAACAGAGCTAAATGCAATAAATGTATGCCAACAATTATGATAATGCCATGGGAAAATTCATTCCTATGCTGATCTGTCTCAAATGTGTTTTGCAGATGAGAAAAAAGGAATGGTCTCACCTGCAAATGCCAATTTAAACCAAAAATAGGATGCTTAGTAAAACTGCAATGAGTACAACATTTATGAAGCAGGTACTCAAAGATGAATACAAAATTTATGAAGCAGGTACTGAAAGATGGGTACATAATTTATGAAACAGATATTGAAAGATGAGTGCAAAATTTATGAAGCAGGTGCTCAAAGATGAGTACAAAATGTTTGAAGCAGGTACTTAATGATGAGTACAACATTTATGAAGCAGGTACTCAAAGATGAATGCAAAATTTATGAAGCAGGTATCTATGATGAGTACATAATTTATGAAGTAGGTGCTCAAAGATGAGTACAAAATTTATGAAGCAAGTACTCAAAGTTGCATACTTTATGCAGTCTTGACTACTTTAAATTGCAGCTGCTGGAGGCACTATCTCTTGTAGGGTCAGAGAATATGTCTCTACAATAATATAAATGGAGTTGTCTGTAACTGTTACAAAATAGCTTCCCATGCCTCTCAAGGTGATAATGTAATACCTTACTATGAAGCCTTAGACATGAATTAATTTTTTACACATATATTTTATATGTTCAGTCCATGACATATTATTATCTACATAAACTCCAAGTAATCTATCATGACAAACCATTTGCACATTTATATCCTTCCATATTAGACATAATTCATCATTATCAAGATTTGTTCTTTTTTTTTGCCATGTTGAGATAAGAAATATTTTACTTTTAACAATGAAACCTGAGTTGTTGATAATAGGCCACTGGGAAGAGGCTACTTTTTGTTATTTTAAGTCTGGTTGCATGGTTATGTCATAAGAACTTACAGGTGTTAATTTGACACCAATCTGATAAATGGGGTTGAACATGCCATCAGCACATAAATAAATGAATCATCCTTCAAGCTGTACTTGCATCCAGCTTTAAAATCAATGGGCAATATATGCAAATGTCTGCTGTTGTAGAAATTATGTAAAATACAAGTATGGATTAGGTCTGAACTCCTGGTAAGAAAGTACTGAAAAAAGTTATAAAATTCTGTATACAATCTTTGTGCTTATGAAAATGTTCAGAAGTGTAAAACTGATTGGCAGACAATGAACTATATGATTTTTTGCAGGACTAATATAATAATAACAATTGGACAACAGATTTACAACACCCACCCCCATCCCCACCCCCACCCCACCATGCACAAAGCAATCTTGGTTAAATATGTAAATGGAGTGATATGTTAGAAATAATTAGATAACAATGTCGAAAAATAAGGTGGATGGGATGTGAAGCACATTTATGCAACTCCAGATAATTATGAAGAACCTGACTGGCTGACTTGAATGTGAGACAAATCTGATCCAGATAACTGATTCACTGACATTTTGACTAAAAGTTATGCAAGACCTAAAGTATGGCACTTGTTATCATTCTCATAAAATTTCTTACATTTGGACCATCACACCTTACATTGGACCATCACACCTTTTATTCATGAATAAAGCTTGTGATGAGCATCACCTGTATGTCATTTGAGGTAACTAATGGAGGCATGAGCTGTCTTGGCTCAGTGATAAGCATGCCAGATTCAAGTCTGCATGTTTGAATCCTACTTGTAATCGCCTGGACAGCTACCATTAGTGTATCATTGGGCAACAGGCACTTTCAGTGGCATACTAAGGGTAAATGGTGCCAGGAGGCAACGATCTTGGCCCCGCCAATGGATTTCCTGCAATTTAATTTTTGTCAGCTGTTTTGGCAGGACCACTCGGGTTGCTTAGTGGTTAGAATGTCTGCCTTGGATGCTGGAGGTTGTGGGTTTGAACCCTGGCCAAGTCATACCAAAGACATAAAAATGGTACTAGCAGCTGCCTGACTAGGTGCTCAGCAATAAGAGTTTAGTGTCAGGACTGGTTGGCCTGGTGTCAGGATAATGTGACTGGGTAGGACATCATGCTAAATGTCGGCAGCATGATGCACCAGTGCTAGACATCACTATAAACTGCCCCACTGCAGACATTGTAGCGATATGAATGAAAAATTGTTAAAGTTACGTTAAAAATCCAAAACACACATGCACACATGCACTGTTTGGGTACCCCAAGACCTTTGGTGTCTAGGGCAACTGTTTGCACCCCCACTAGTACACTACTGGGCACATTACTCCACTTGCCTTTACACTAAATAACCTACCTGTATTTCTGTCCTGTAAACCCCTGCCCCCAAAATGCAGAATACAGTTTCTATTCTGTACTGACTAAACCATTATAGAAATTATTGCATTTAAATTCCAGTAATTTGTAGCTGACTAGATATTCAATAAAAGTAAAAAAATACAATTATGAAATAGGGAGCAAAATAATAAATTTACACATCAAAAGCCCTGTTGAAACCAATTGAAAATAGCCTGTTGTGTTATTGCCACTAGTACTTAATGCCCCAGGGATTACTGGTAATCAGTTAATTTGCTTTTGTATTACAATAAGTACTTGTCTAAAAGTAAAATCCAACTGCCAACAACATAGACCCTCATCTGCCATTGCATAATATGCCAGCAGATCAGGATCTGTTTTATTTTTTTCTATGGATTACTCCTAACAGACTGCATAGACCCAGATCTCCTGGCACATTATGTGATGGCAGATCTGGGTCTGTGCAGTTTGCAGTCAGACTCAACTTGTAAGCAAGTATATATGGCATGTGAAAGTCCTTAACATTTGTAACATGGTTGGAATGAAGCTACTGTTTGCATGCTAAATTAAAATAGTTTTCTTGTAAATATGAACAAAACAACCCACTAATTTTACCTGTAGACACAAAGAATACAAATAAAATTCTGAGAAATTATATGTTGAATGAATTGTTGCCTGGATTATGTTTAATAAACATGTTTAAAAATGACTGGTGTAGATTACTTGGTTTAACATTATTTTTCAGCACATTACAGGCTATACATGGTGGCCTGTATATTTGGTAGAGGAATCCTGGCAAACACCACCAACACATGGAAAGCTATTGGAAAGTTTTCTCAAACACATGTACCTATGTTGGTTGAGCCAGTACTTGAACCGCATAGATAGAGGTGAGAATTGTGAATGATCTGTAAAGATGAACGCCTGAGACCACTCTTCCACCCATGGAGCCCTATTTAAAAGTTACGAAATTCTTATCTATTTGTGTAATTCCTAATATGTTTGTGTCATTAAATTTCAATGAATCCATGATGGCTTTTTATTGTATAATTTTTCATGAAAAAAAACTGAATAAGTCTGCCTTCAAGAATTCAGTGTGTGTGAAAATTGTTTGTGAACAAAGACATATATATTTGGACAAATTCTGATATGATCAGCTGCCTCATTTTTTCTCTAGCAAAAAGAAAAAGTTGCATTTTAGATATATCTTTGTAAATCAGTATTTTTGATTCACACAGAAAAAAAAAATGGATAAATCACCACGAGTCAAATTACTGAAAGAGACCTTAAGCAAAGTTGATTGTAGTGTTAGTCCAAAATTGGTAGGTTTTTGGCAGAAAGACACAAAAAAACTTGATGTGCAAAAAATTGATTCTTATACAAAGATACATGTTGAAAATAATATTTCAGCCATCAATGAAATACTGGCACTTTAAATTTTTATAACTAATACAAAAAATTGAATAAATCATTTAGTATCAAAGCCTAAAATTATTGTTTTCAGTGCTATCACTGTTCTTCTTGTTTTGGGTTTCATGCCATTTTTAAGTGCTATATATGATGGCCAGTATAATTGGTGGTAGAAAAACCTGGAAAAAAAAAACGGTAATCACCACTGACCCATGGTTAGCTATTGACCAGCTTTTTCACATACCTACACTGGCCAAGCTCAAGAATTGAACTCAGGCAAACAGAGGTGAGGATAATAAACTGCACAGACCCAGATCAGCAGGTGCATTATGTGACAGCAAATCTGGGTTTGTGCAGTTTTCAGCAGGATCTGACTTATAAGAGAGGATATACGGTATACATTCCGATATATCTTGTAAAGATAATTAGACCCTCTAAAAATACTTTATTGTGAAGATCTCCTCTATAATCATAACAGGCCTTCAATTATCTGTGTATATATTTTTTCACCCAAGATAAATATAAAAAATTAGGCCACCCCATGCTTATTTCTATGAATCAAATTTTACATATTTAATACAACACTCTAATATCCTTTTTAAATTCTGATTATGTTCTGACTGAATTATAAATCTTATTTTCCAGTGGCTAAACAAAACAATGATTGCCGCAGTGGATATATATATATATATATATATATATATATATATATATATATATATATATATATATATATATATATATATATATATATATATATATATATATATATATATATGATACCCAGTAATTGTGACTTTTCCACATGCATGTTGGCCAAAAAAAATTCTATGTATACATGTAGTTAATTGCTAGAAGGAATTATAATTTCGGCTATGTATAATTATTGTGATGGATGGGATTGATTAATGGAAGATCCTGCATACAGAAAATAATGATGGTATTGAAAAAAGAGCACTTTCTTGAAAAGTGAAGAATATAGCCTTTGAGTAGCAACAATCACATGTATATGTATAGATAGATGTATGTAGATAGATACACAGATAGATAGACAGACATATAAACAGAGAGACAGGTAGCTAGGTAGGTAGGTATATAGATAGATAAATATATAGATAGATAAATAGATAGATTGATAGATAGACAGATAGGTAGGTAGGTAGGTAGGTAGGTAGGCAGAAAGCAGACAGATGGATAGATAGATATAGAGATGGATGGATGGATAAATAGACAGATAGAGTGACAGACTCTATCTCAATTATCTCACACAATGTTTAGTAAGGCCCATCTCTTGTGCTACATTAACAATAATGATACTTGTCTTGGAAATGCAATTGGTTTTGTAATGCTTTATTTATTTACACACCTCATCGATTTGAGAGCACTTGGTATTATCCATGTCACTATTTGCCAAACAGTAAGCATGTATCAGTTCCCTACAATTACCATGTAAGCAATACATGATAATTCTGCTCATGAGTGGTTATGCTTGGTATATCATCATAGCACTTGTAGAGAATTCTATATGGCTATGGCTAATTGTTAGAGAAGAGTGCCTTTAATTTCCAAGCACACCTGTAACAGAAATGGTTGTGTCACTAACAAGTATCACCAAGTCACAAATCTTTGACATGCCGATGTTTGAAAGAATGCTTGATTAGTCCAAAATGTCAGCCAGGCTTGATTAGCCCAGAAAATTAGCATGGGTTGATTAGTCGAAAAAGTCAGACTGAGTTGTTTAGATGTGAGAGTCAGCCAGGCTGGATTAGCCCTGAAAGTCAGCCAGGCTGGATTAGCCCTGAAAGTCAACCAGGCTTGATTAGCACAAAAAGTCAGCTGGAGTTGATTAGGCTAGAAAATCAGACTGGTTTGTTTAGCCCAAAAAGTCAGCCAGGCTTGATTAGCCCTGAAATTTGGCCAGGCATGATTAGCCCAAAAAGTTAGCCTGGCTTGATTAGCCCAAAAAGCCACCCCGGCTTGACTAGCTCAGAAAATCAGCCTGGGTTGATTAGTCCAAAAGGTCAGCCTGGTTTGATTAGCCAAAAAAAGGTCAGCCAGGCTTGATTAGCTCAAAAAGTCAGCCAGGCTTGATTAGCCCAGAAAATCAGCCTGGCTTGATTAGTCCAGGAGGTCAGCCTGGCTTGATTAGTCCAGAAAATCAGCCTGGCTTGATTGGTCCAGGAGGTCAGTCTGGCTTGATTAGTCCAGGAGGTCAGCCTGGCTTGATTAGTCCAGGAGGTCAGCCTGGCTTGATTAGACCTAAAAGTCTGCCAGGCTTGATTAGGCCCAAAACGTCGGCCAGGCTTGATTAGCCCTGAAAGTTGGCCAGACAGTTTTATTGACCAGCATAATGATCATGGACAAGACTACTCGACCGCTGCCTGTGGTTATGTCAGTCTTTAAAGTTGTCAAATCTTGTATTAAATAAAAATGTTACAATTAAAATGCAACTGATAA
Source organism: Megalonaias nervosa (assembly GCA_016617855.1). Classification (NCBI taxonomy): domain Eukaryota; kingdom Metazoa; phylum Mollusca; class Bivalvia; order Unionida; family Unionidae; genus Megalonaias; species Megalonaias nervosa. Next base: position 29,242 of record JAECUM010005607.1, read on the forward strand.
CAATTTATAATATAAATATTTAGTTACTGTTCTGAAAACCTGCTTCAAGGATAAAGCATTCAAAATTGATAGACTTTGACAGTGTATCATATAAACTAAAGGATCAACCGATGAATGAAACTGGGGGCATCTATTCCACAGAAGTATGCAGTACATATAACAGCAAATTATGGTGCTGTTATAAGTACTGTGCCAAGATTGCTGAGCAAAAACGTTGCAGAACATAAAAGATTACAAACTGAACATGACTTTTGGACTTGCCTTTGGGCAAGAACCTTTCCAACTTGAACTTGCCCAAGCTGAAGATGCTCTTGTTCCTGGTGTTGGGCAAGTGGATTTGTCATGCCATGTTTAAGCTGGTCTTTAATATCACAGACCTTACAGGCTCAATGAACTGAAATCTTTACTATGACAAATCTTGAAGAGCTGTTCCAAAACAGGTTAAATGGAAATGAAAGTTGGGAACAAGCATATCAATTTCTCAAGATCATTATTCTAACACATATAAAGTGTGACAGATTTTATACTGTTATACCAGGAGTAACAATGACTCCTACTCAACTATATTTGTCACCTTAGGTGTACTAAACAGAGCTTATGACCATACATGTATTATATTTCAACTTTACTATGTTAGTCACCTTATATGTACTAAGCAGACCTTATATTATATTGTATTATACTTCAGTAGTCAGCGGTCACTCACCATAATGATCTTTAGTGTTCATGTAAGATGGATCCCCTTATTATATGGGTCATTTACAGAGATCCCAAGTTATAGTATTTCTTGGATATGGCGGACAAATGAACTCGATGACCATTCGCTTACAACTTGTAGACATGAAAGACATTGGGCATGACGTGTCCATAAATATTCCAAACAATTTTTGAAGGTTTCGATAACCATAGTGGCGATTTGGGAATAACGAATTTTGCAATACATAATTCTAACCTTGATATTTGCTGTTTCTAAAAGGGGATGAATTTGTAATAATAATAATAATAATAATAATAATAATAATGACTTTATTTAAAGAAGGTAACATAATTAGCTAAGAACTAATCTACCTTGAGGCCCTCATACAAAGGAATTTATTTATTTTAGCTGCATCTCTGAAGCCACTGGATATATTGGGTTTGGAAGAAGGATGCCAAAATGTGGAATTAAATTTGGTTTCTGTATACAAGGTTTGGTATTTGGACTTAAACATGACATGCCATGCAAGGTTAGATGGATTAGAAGACAGTTTAGCAGCATAATTAAGAATCGGTTTCGATCGTCTGAGATAAGTGATGGTTCATTTGCCTTGACATGGAGGTTTTCTGATGGGGATGTTTAAATGCACCCATGTCAAATCCAAGTCTGAGTCCAAGTTCCTGACTAAATAATTGGATCAAACAACTGAAGGTAGGAATTACAAGCTGATCTGTGCACAAGACAAAAGATATTTAAGTGGCAACATTAAAAAAGACAAAAGATATTTAAGTGTCATCATTAAAAAAGACAGATATTTAAGTGGCATCATTAAAAAAGACAAAGATATTTAAGTGGCATTATTAAAAAAAAAGACAAAGATATTTAAGTGGCATCATTAAAAAAGAAAGATATTTAAGTGACATTATTAAAAAGACAGATATTTAAGTGGCATCATTAAAAAAAGAAATATTTAAGTGGCATCATTAAAAAAAGACACATTTAAGTAGCATCATTTAAAAAAGAAAGATATTTAAGTGGCATCATTAAAAAAAGGCATCATTAAAAAAAGACAAAAATATTTAAGTGGCATCATTAAAAAAAGTGGCATCATTAAAAAAGAAGTGGCATCATTTAAAAAAAGATATTTAAGATATTTTTAAGGCATCATTAAAAAAGACAAAAATATTTAAGTGGCATCATTAAAAAAAGACAAAAATATTTAAGTGGCATCATTAAAAAAAGACATTTAAGTGGCATCATTAAAAAAAGACATTTAAGTGGCATCATTAAAAAAAGACATTTAAGTGGCATCATTAAAAAAAGATAAAGATATTTAAGGCATCATTCAAGATATTCATCGGATACATCACAAACTGGGCTTGACAGATGGACAAAGGACAACAGTCTTGGTCTGCGGCCAGTAGAACTAAAATAGATACAGACGGACAATGGCCATGGTCTGGGGCCATTAGAGCTAAAATAGATGCAGATGGACAATGGGTCTGGTCTGGTGCCAGCATAGCTAAAATAAATGCAGATGGTCAACATTCCTGGTCTGGGACTAGTAGAGCTAAATAGATATTAAGCAACAAAAAACTTTTATTATTATACCTTAATATGTGTAATTGTATAAATACATGATCAAATAAAACTTTAATGTCAGACTTGACTGAAAGTGCCCATCAGTTAAGCGGTATGCATTTCAGTGGTAGCAAGTCTGCTTGTTGACAATTATTACTTAATTTTTATAAGCAGTAGAGTGGAATAAAATGGTTTTTTTTCTATTTTTAGTAATGTCAGCCATATTTGATGGTGGATAGTAATGACTACAATATTTGATGGTGGATTAGCATTATTGGTACAGAAATTAAACCCATCTATGCCTGATGTTTTCTGTTGGTCAAATTCTAGCAATTGTGTAGTTTTGGAGAAGAAGTCATTTCAAGTTTTAATTTTCTATTTTCTGTAATGGTGGCAATAATTGATGATGTATTGGTATAATTTTGCTTCACCTGGAACCCGTCTATGTCAGGATGCATCCTGTCTCTAAATTTAGTTAAATTCTGTTGAAATGCTTTTATGATGAAGTCATTTAAAGTTTTTTTTCAACTTTTAGTAACAGCAGTCATCAGTATTGTTTTGTACAAAACTGAAAGCCCTCTTTGCCACAATACCTTACACCAAATTTAGTCAAATTCTGCTGAGCCATGTATGGAGAGAAGTCATTTTTATTTTAAGGTATGGCTGACCAAATTTGATAATGGACTTGGATTATCACATCAAATTATAAGAAACCATCATGGCAGGATGAATTCTGTCAAATTTGGTCAAAATCTGTTGATCATTGTTTTTAAGAAGTTATTTTATGGTTTTACTATTTTTAATACAGTTGGCCATATTTTATGACAGATGGGTATCCAATGGATCAAAAATATAAATGACATTGATGGAAATGTTCAGTATAAAATTACATGTGAATTAGTTTTCGATAAGACATTGTAATCGATATTTATAAATGCAACATACATGGTGGATGATGCATGATGAATGATGGACCATACCTTAAGCTCACATAGCCTTATGGCCAGGAGATGACATTTCTCTCAGCTGTGTACACAAAGTCATGGACAAGTAAGACAGGATACATTGAAGCTTTCATTGCTGACAAGGATGGCTAATTGGATGGTTGGCAAAATATAAGAGAGATGCAAAGAGTAGTGGGATATAAACTGAAATAATAATAATGTGTGTGTGTGTGTGTGTGTGTATGTGTGTGTGTGTGATTTGGATTTTTAATGTAGCTTTAACAATTTTCCAGTCATGTTGTTACAATGTCTGCAGTGTGACAGTTTATAGTGATGTCTGGAACTGGGGCATCATGCCGCAGACATGTAGCATGATGTCCCACCCCGAGTTACATTATCTTGACACCAGGCTGACCAATCCTAACACTAACCTCTTAATGCTGAGCATCAAGTGAGGCAGCTGCTAGTACCATTTTTATAAGTCTTTGGTATGATTCGGCCAGGGTTCAAACCTGCGATCTCCTGCATCCGGATGCTCTAACCACTTAGGTGAAATAATAACAAAGAGCATAAAGAGCTCATGTTATTTATCATCATTATGTCTAAAATAAGGATGTTTAAGCTCCATCTGCATCCATTTGAAAATTCAGCAGACTTAAATAGCTTTGATAAAATAAACTAAGCATGTACTCTACATTCAGCACTAGGGTATAAATTCTGCCATCCAGGTAAATATCCAAAAGACCAGTCATGTGACCATAGTACAGTACACGAATGAGTTCCATGGCTCCATAACAGAAGATCTTTTGCTCCTCCTACTTCATTAGCAACTTAATTTTTGCATTTGTAAAAATTCGGTGACAAAATTTTCAATTATGATAGTACTTATGACAATGGCTTGAACCTATAAATCTTACATTGCTCACCATTCCATCGAGTGATGTTAACAGTCAGTAGATCTATATAGTTTGTGTATGTGATTGAAAAGTTAAAAACATGGTAAAATATGAATAATAATACATGTACTACACAATTAAACTTTCACCAATGTAAAAATTCAGCCTTTACATGTATTTGTTTTGGATACACACACTGATATTCAAAAGTTACTAACGGTATATACTATTAATTAATGTAATATATGGTCAGTATTTAGTACAGTCAGCTGTTTAAGTGTTTAAGTGTGCAACTTAATTAGGTTTTATCAGCTATCAGTACTGACATGTGATTGGTCGGTTCTCAGTGTGGCAAACAGTGGGAGGTGTGGTGGTAGGGTCAGGTTTTTTTTGCAGATGGATCAGGATAAACTGGATTATGTGATTGAAAGTTTGTAGCAACCAAGAAATTTAGGAATATTATTAACCACAAATAAAAGTGACTTCACAACATTTTTATTTTATAATTTATTCCAATTTATTGTATTCATAAATATAGGCAATTACTGATGAAATATTTTTTAATAGTCTCTTCATTTCTATATTTTCATATGTTAATAATAAAACCATATATTTTCATTTGTGAAAATACAAGATTTCCCATCATGCCATGTGGTTCTTGATTGTACATGCCTGAAGAAGTTATATTTGCAGCAAGAGAAAATCAGCATTTCGTGAGTTATAGCAAACAAATGGAAACTGGATTACCTTATTCAAAATGGAAGTTATTTCTCGTAGAAGATACCTGACTTGTCACCATTTGCTTCTCTAGAAAGTTATGCCTCTTCTACTACTCTGTCAACAATCTAAACAGCCCAATGTACTGCATCGCTCAATCTGACTTGCTTTGAAGTTGCATGATAGTTTAAGATAGTTTACAAAAGATAAAAGGTGCACTACAAGTGATTAGGCCATCTCCACTCTACCATTCTCCCAAATCACTGATATTTTTGTGATCAGCCTGTGAATATGATTAAAACTGAGGTGAACTGATGCAATAAGGAAGGGATTAAGACTGAGTTTAATCCTTTAAACTTCAATTCAGGAACAAGCTTGGAATATAACCAAAAGAATTTTTTTAAACTGAGAAACCTGAGAAGCATTCAATAAATACAATTTCTTTAAAATTATGATAAAAAATAAAGAGATATTGTGTTAAGATATAAATCAAGACCTGAATACCAGTGTACCTAAGAAAATTAGAAATTCAAATGAGAGAAATCAACAAACTATCCTTTTTATGCATGTTTACATTTGACAATTCATGACATTGCTCAAGAGACATGATTAGCATACACAACATAATACCTTGTTGTAGTTATGCAAGAAAGGAAATGGAAATCATGCTAGAACATTATCAATAGTATTATATGACAAATTAAACAAATTCAAAAGTGCTCGAGTTGGTCTTTTCTCACTGAATTCACTTTCAACCCAATTTTAACAGATTTACCTGCCCAACTACAGACTTGTTGAGTATAGAATATTTCAGGTAAGACGACTGAAAACAGATTGTTGTCCAATTGGATGTAAACATTTTCTACCATTAAATACTTTATGATGAACAGTGATCAATAAGCAATCATAATAAGGTACTAGTTGCTTTAGAACCACAAATAGTTTGCAAATAAATGCAACATTTATTACAAGTATATGTATTTTGATGGATATAATCTGATACTCCAAAATGTTAAAACAGTTAAGGTTCTTCGATGACAAACCAAAGAAAAGTTTGACAAGAATGGAGTACAGATGATCAAACAGCAGACAAACAAAGTTATGGCATAATGGCTGCCATAAAACTCTCAAATTGCTCCCTTTCCATGTAAATTATCATTAATATAGATTTTTACTCTTTGAACCTGGACCTGTATTTATTTACTATTTATAAGATATCAATCTTATCACAACAAGGTTTACTTTTCTGTTTTTAAGGGTACAGTTAATTAAATATTTCCAAATAATGTGTTGATATTTGATTTCTATTTGCAGGGAAAATGGCACAGCACATGTTGTTGAACATTTCAAGTGCAGTCAAAGCCGCCACCTCTAATAAATGAGAAATATGTCCTCTGCTTAATACAGTAAAACCTGTCTTGTGAGACCACTGCTATGAAAGACTACCTGTCTTGAGAGACCAGGTTCTCCTTGCACAGATTTATTGGTTATTTAGTGCTATGACCTGTCATAAGAGATGACCTGTCTTGAGAGACCATTATTTTATGGCAGAAGGGGTGGTCTTTCTAGACAGGTTCTACTGTACAGGTAAACCTTTAAGGCAGGTTCATCTGAACATCAATTGTTATACACAAACTGTTAAATTCCTGATGCAAATCTTTTTATACTCCCCCAGTCCCCACCTTGGTCTATGGAGAGACATAAAGTGGTGTCCATTTCTGTCTGTGTTGTTCCATCCTGTTGTTGCAAATCTTGTAGACCAGGGTCAAATTCAATTTGCAATATTTTCTTGATGAATTTGACGGAGTTATGGTCCCTCTTAGACTTAAAACTTTGCTGATTAATTTCTTTTCCACTCAATAAATTTTGAAGGACTCATGGACTGAAATCAAATTTAGTACAAAGCTTGGCATTAAGTAGACATAGGTTTTGTTTGACTTTCATCGTTTTTGGCATTATGGACTTATGCCTCCTGTCTGAGATAGAGCTTTGCCCGTCAATTTCAACTCCATTTTTTATGGACTTCATGGATTAAATTAGACTGATGTGAAGCTTTATATAAGGAAAGTAAAGGCAAATTTTGATTTGTACTGCTTTCTTAATTTCATGGAGTTATGGCCCCTAACTTAAGCATTTGCTCTTTAATTGCATCATACTGGCAGAGACATCCATGGCATTTCAACACACTTCTGGTTTCCTCTCTAACTCTTCCTTCACTTCTACTGTAAAGCAAGACTATTATAAAATATAATAATATAAAATTCTGAACTGTACCTACTGGCTGTCATCTCTATATGTCTGTTGTAAGTGGAATCTCTCTCTCTCTCTCTCCTCTTCTCTTCTCTCTCTCTTTCTTCTCTCTCTTTCTCTCTATCTCTCTCTCTTTCTCTTTCTGTCTGAGCACAAAGTATTCAATGAAACCTAATGATTCAGATTTTAAGATGCAAGATTGTTAACACCTTCCTCCAAGGCATACAAGACATTTGGAATCTCATTTTCTCAACTGAGAGAGAGAGAAAGAGACATGCACACACATACAGACCGACTGACATGGAGTGTATGTATAACACTGACAGACTTATAGAAATGTAAAGAGTATCTATAGAGTATCTACTGGTAGAGTACACACATAAAACGTCCAAGGCTAAAGATTCATTTAATAGAACATCAAAAAACATAATTTAAAATTTGTATATTTATCATGTCAATATTTCCTGAGAAATTCTAAAACTAAAAGTCATTTCCACCCCACCCCACCCCCAAATAAATACCATTCCATCCTAAGTCCACAAAACAAAATTAGAATGTTAGTATTTGAACAAAAAGCCACACATGCAGTCAGCTCATCCACCTCCCTCTATCTCTCTCTGTAGTCACTTCATGCAATCATTGAGGCACTGTCATATTTTGAGAAATATGTTTATTTTAACTCTCACAGTAATGTTATGATATATCTGTAACGACTGCAGAAGCACATGACAGATACACTGATCCCTCAATATAATGCTTTTCAAGGCCTCTCCCCCCCATATAAAAAGGACCATTTTATAGTCTGAGGTTCATGTATATTTTTGCCTTTCTTTAGGAACATAAATTTAAAGTCCTGTTACTAGAACTATCTCATGATTTTGCAACACAATGGGTCATATTTAAAACACAGTGAATCCTTTTAGAAACAAATGCCTGTATATAACATGTATAAAGCATGCCTAAAATACACTCTGTATAAAGGACACATGAAGATATATACAATGAAGGATAGACCAATTTAAAAGATATGCTTATAAAAAATATCTGGCAATAGAGAATGTCCCAAGTATAAAGGACACATGCTAGAGCACCTGCAGATTAAAAAAAACACCTGTACATTAATGGGAATATTTACAAACCCTTTTCTAAATTTCAATATCAAATTCAACCTTGAAATATTGAACATCTGTTCATAATGGACAAATCTGTATGATCTTCTAATGTCCTTTATAGAAGGTTTTAAAGTAGAGTTTAGATCTTTTTAATTAAAGAGAATAAAATGTTTCTTTGCTTAAAGAACCCACTCTGATTGTTTTCCAGTAATGCAATCAACTGCAAATAAATGTATCAGAAAAAAAAATGTAGCATGTATGTATGCAGAGATTTTAATTGCACATCAGTACAATACAAGCTATATAGTTCCACATCAAAGTTAGGTTGTACAAAATAGTAAAAGTAGACAATTGCAATAATGCCTAGGTATTAAAATTTTCAAACAATTTTAATATAATTGAGGTGAAAACAAAGTAAATTCCTTGAAGAAGAGATTATAAAAATATCGCATAAAAATCATGCCAACTTTTGTTAAAAAACAGAGTATATGCTATACTAAGAGTCTGAAGTTCCTAATCTAACATTCCTTTCACCGATACACATTCCGAAATTAAATTATTATGTTCCTCAAAATAAAATACTGAAAGTGTGAGTAATATAGGTCTCTCCAACTCTCCAACATAATCTATATCATAGCTCTGACGGAATGGCAAATAACAAAAACAATGAAAGCAAAATTATTGAAAGATTTAGTCATTTCTAAAGTTTTGATAAAAACATCACCAAAATCATGCAAAATTAAAATGCCTAATTGGAGTGGACATTGATCAAAACTTGTACAGTACTCACTCATTATAATGCTGTCCATGGAAGATATGGAGCATACTGACTTAAAGTGAGATCACCTTATTATGAAGTACATGATGACTTTGCTACTAATTAATGAAATTAGATCCATGACTATACTCAGTTCATAACATGTACATGTACCATTTTATAATGAAGGGCCTTATAAAAGGAACCATATTATAATAAAAGGCCTTACGACAGGAACCATGTAATAATGAAGGGTCATATAGCAAGAACCATGTTATTATGTAGGGCCTTGTAACAGGAACCATGTGATAATGAAGGGCCTTTTAACAGGAACCATGTTATCATGATGGGCCTTGTAACAGGAACCGTGCATAATTAACGACTTTATTACAGGACCTATGCTATAATAAAGGGCTTTATAACATGCGCAATCTCATAATAAAGGGCCTAATATAACAGGAACCATGTTATAATGAGGGCCTTATCACATGAACTGTGTTATAATGATGGACCTTATAAAAGGGACCATACGATAATGAAGGGCCTTTAGTCAGGGTGAGATGTTCTTACACAAACCTAAGAGCGTACAAGTTTGAAAGAACTATAGCATTTTGTCTTACAAATTTGCAACCAAATCTCTTACCTGTATTATGCTTGATGTATATTCCTTGTGTGTATTCTCCAATACTTTTCAATTCTTAGGCACATATTCATCTATATCTACACTTAACAATATACTTACTGTATATACATACAGCACCTATGCTTTGAAATCCTAACATAAGCTGTCACTTATTTTCCAAAATAATATTTCACTCCACTACTTTTCTATTTTCTAAACAAACAGCATATTCAAGACTACAGATATAAATCCACAGTAGTAGCAAATGTTGTACACTTCCAGGTGAATGCCAATAAAAACAATTTGTGCAAGAGTAATCCATACAAATTCTCCAATTGTCAAAATATTCATAGGTACATTCAATACCACTGTTTCACAGATTACAGAACACTTGTAATGTTCAAAAGGCAAATAGTGTAGAAAGCTCTTCACTCCACTAAAACCTGAAAGTGTAAAACAACTACAGGTTTACCAATAGACTATTTTAAACTACAGTGTCTAAAATAATTTAGGCTCTTTGTAATAACTTAATCCAAATGATAAATAATTTGCAAGCATAACATTTTTTGAATACGGTAAAAACACTAATAATAAAAAAATTATTTTTGACAGTAATGAATTTGATACAACTATTCTGCAAAGTGGAACTTTTAATAATATAGTACTTCATTTTAAAGAATTCATGGGGGAAACATATCAGCAAATCTGTTTTACATTCTTAAATACTAAAAATAGAAGTAGTAGATCAGTGTAAGTTAAAAGCTATAAAGTAACCCAACATAAAAATTTTGAAATTTGGTAGCCACACATATAAGAATGCTTGATGTGGTACCTCTAGTCTTTTCTTAATCTGCACAACATGTAGAGTGGTATAACACACAGCCTTTTATTAATCTGCATATATGAGAATGTCTACAGTGGTATATTTTTTTTTACTGCAAATATAAAATGTTTTAAGATAAAAATTTGATCTTGATGAGTCAGGCACTCCCATCCCTGCAGTAATAAAAAAAAAAAAAACCAAGACATTTTATAGCTGACAAAATGGGGGGAGGAGGGAGATGGAAAAATTGGAAGTGCAGAAACCTGATCGGACAGCAGGTAGTTCTCTGTTGGGTACCTTGACCCAGTACCCAGCAAATGTCCATATCATCCATCCCTATGGTATATATACAGTTTGGTATTAATCAGCAAAATCTTCATTTTGTGAATATGTCACAATAATGACAAATAAAAAAATCGCACTAAAATTAATGATTTATTGTAATTCTAAAATCAACTGTTTTACTTTTAGATAAAGATTTTGAAGTTCATAATATATTTATATTAAAGGGAAAGGCTGCAAACAGTTCTATCATGTGAAACTTTAAAGTTTCCATAAATGTTAGGGAGATGTGGTCTCAGTAAATATAATTTTTCTGAGGATGATGAACCCTTGAAACCACTTTATCAGAAAACAATAATTGTATATTGGTAGATCTAGGTCTGTAGAGTTCACAGCTGGATGTGCATCATATGCAAAATATTATGGTATATATTATACTAGCATTGCAAAGTATTATAGTACAGACGGTGCTAACATGCCAAGATATTATGGTATATATGATGCTAACATTCCAAGATGTTATGCTATAGATGATGCTAATATTCCAAGATATTATAGTATATATAATGTTACTATTCCAAGATATTATGGTATATATGATGCTAATATTTCAAGATATTATGGTAAATATAATGCTATTATTCCAAGAGATTATGGTATAGATGATGCTAATATTCCAAAATATTATGGAATGGATGAAGTTAATATTCCAAGAGATTATGGTATAGATGATTCTAATATTCTCAAGATCAATATTCTTTTTGGTGTTTCCTTATTAAATATCATAATTTTTCTCCAGAAACTGAAATCCCTCTATTCTGAAAACTTGCCCAAATTTTGATCCCGAAGTTCAATTTTACACTAAAATTAACCCCATAAAACAGAAACTCACTTCAAACTTGGAAATGTGTTTAACTACTAAATTCCTGATACATACTTGACCAGATTATTATGGTTAACAAATACTGTGGAAGGCTTATTGGTGAGAAAATGTCCCACGGACAATGATTCAAACAATACTTGACAAGTATGTCAACACTGATTACAGTCAACAATGGGTTAATCTGAAGTACCTGAACCATAAAAATAAGCCAGCTTTTAACATATATTATTAATAATTGAATCCTTGCAGATAAGTCATTAAATGGAGTATTCTGATCATCCCTCATAATTCTAATAAAGTCATTATAGGGTTGTCTAGTTATATTGTTCCTTATCTATTTCTTGAGATAAAGCCTGTATTTCTATGAAGAACAACTGTATTTCTTTATTTATGTGACTGGATATGATTTTGGGAAGGAACATACATTGATCTGCTAATTTTTCACTATGTTAATGGAAAACAAATCAGTTTTTTTAAGTTGTGCACTGTTACAAACACCTATGTTCTTTCAATACAGTGTATTACCCCTCTCTCTCTATCTCTCTCTCTCTCATCACATAATGGAGAATGTGAAACAGGCATTTAAAGTCAAAGAACTGTGCAGCCAACTAGAAACAATTAATGCGAACTCAAAGAATGTTGAAGAAAAACTGGGCATCCCTCAGAAACTCAGAGTCCTCAGCTACATACAAAACCCTCAGTCCAACCACATGTAAATATCAAGACTGTTCTGATGAGAATAATATAAAGCATACCAGCTACAAAAGGCTTGTTTAGAAGACAGCACATTGTGGTCTAAGAAGGCATCCTTCAACAACATAAAGAGGACTGTCCAATGTACTCAGAGAGTTGCAAGACTCATGGCTGAGCAATAAGGCAGAATAGATTCGGTCCTATGCAGACAGAAATTACATGAGGAACTTTTATGTTTTGAAGACTATCAAATAGCTGCAGGCATTAGGAACATCCCCAATACTGACTGATGACAGCACCAAACTGTAATTACAAAGAATAGATACTGCAAAAATGGGCAGAACACTTCAACAACATTCTCCATCAACAATCACCTATCAGTGAAGAGGCAACTGGCTGACTGCTGCAGGTGGGAATCAGCATTTCTGATCTCTTCAGCTTCTGAAAATTTTGGTTTCAAAATCAGTATCATGACAGAGGTGATGCACCAAGAAAGCCTTACATAAGGCTTTCCATCAAAGTATAGGACTAAACCCTCCTGACAGTGCACAAGTTCACCTATCTCGTCAGTACACTCTCTCATGCATTCTACATTGATGATGCAATCAATGCCAGAATTGCTAAAGCAAACAAAACTGAAGGTCAACAAGGCCAATGTGTTTCTGATCCTGCTGTATTGCAAGCAAAACCTGGATGATGTACAGATGCCTTGCTAAGAAGATGAACCCATTTTTACATGGGCTGCCTGAGTAAGCTGATGAAGATAAGATGGTGGGACAGAGTCCTAAACACTGGGGTTCTCAAACAAATGCATGGCACTCCATGCATCCGCACTCTGCTGATGAAACTGACCTAAATCTTGGGGGGATCTCGCACATGATCATCCACCCGGGGCAGTCTCTTCCATATGGAGCAACTGACTTAGAACTGAGGAGAACTGGATAGGCAGTCCAGAAGCATGAGCAGACCATTTATTGATCTAACGACTTGAGGAGGCATCTACTGTCCAGTATGCCACATACAGTTCAGAGCACAACTTAACCTGATCAACTAATCTCATACTCACAGGCACTAGACCACTTAATAATTTCACTGTCATCTTCAAACTCCAAGAATGAACAACAACATTATATAAGCTCATATAAATAGACATACTTCTTCAATTCTGCAAAAATCTCAGTAAACCAAAAACATTTCAAACCTGAATATTAAATTAGGTTCCAAGGGTTTTCAGTTTTGTCGGGGTTTCACTGTAAATATGATGGTGCCATTCCAAGATATTATGGTATATGTTATGCCAACATTCCAAGATATCATGGTATAGATGATGCTAACATTCCAAGATATTAAGGTATATATAATGCTAACACTGCAAGATATTATGGTATGGATGACAGTAACATTGAAGATATTATGGTATAGATGATGCTAACATTCCAAGATATTATGCTATATATGATGCTAACATTCAAAAATATTATGGCATATATGATATTAACATTCCCAAAAATATATTGTATTTTGAACACAAGTTTATACTGGTTTGGAAATGAATTGCACAAACCTTCAAGTTTAGTATCTTCCAATATAATGGCCACAAAAAAAATCATATTAATAATAGCAACCAAAGTGATTTCCAGCTCAAGGGTTGTCCCAGTAAGTGGCTAGGTCTAGAAAATGTCACAGCATTCTGTAACTGAAACAATTCTCCTTGCTGATGAATTCCTACAGTAATGGATTAGATCCATCATCAAAAGCATTCCCCAATTAAGGAAGAGTGTCATTTTCAGTACAGTATTATAATGAAATTTATAATTTGCTCCTTCTGGAAGTAGAAACCATTAAAACCACTTTCACAGTTTTTCTTGCAGTAAATAAACACAAACATAAAATAGAAAACAATATAGACATTAGATGTTTTAGTGATCTGTAGAGAAGCAGAAGGGAGATGGCATGGAGCACAGCTCTATTTTATCTAGCTGGATCATTGATCAAGATTTTTCTCACAGACTATAATAAATGTAACGTGTAGTGTTTTCCTACCAAGGTTGGCTTTCCAAGTTATTTCTAGGTATGTCATGCTAGTTACTCAAAAAATGATAATGAACGTACTATCATGGAACAAAGTTGATATTGGATTATTACTCTCAACTATACCTGTTCAATAATAATCACTGATTCCAACATTAATCTTACATTCTCTGGTAGGCTTAATTCCCTTGTGAGGCTTGATTTCTCTGTTAATCTTACTTCCCTGCTAGTCTAAATTCCCCTGTTAGGTTCAATTCTCCTGTGAGATTTAATTTTCATATGAGGCTTAATTCACCTGCTATGTTTTCCCTCCTATAAGGCTTAATTGTCCTGTGAGGAATAATTCCCCTGATTTAACAGATTTTATCCATAAAAGTACACCCACACATACAGCAGTTTATGTATCTGAAGATGACCCTTAATTTCACTTGTCTTACAAACGGCCAGATATATTCAATAAAAACATGTCTTACAAACGGCCAGATATATTCAATAAAAACATGTCTTACAAATGGCCAGATGTATTCAATAAAAACATGTCTTACAAATGGCCAGATGTATTCAATAAAAACATGTCTTACAAATGGCCAGATGTATTCAATAAAAACATGTCTTACAAACGGCCAGATATATTCAATAAAACCATGTCTTACAAACGGCCAGATGTATTCAATAAAAACATGTCTTACAAATGGTCAGATGTATTCAATAACAACATGTCTTACAAATGGCCAGATGTATTCAATAAAAACATGTCTTACAAATGGCCAGATATATTCAATAAAAACATGTCTTACAAATGGCCAGATATATTTAATAAAAACATGCCTTACAAATGGCCAGATATATTCAATAAAAACATGTCTTACAAATGGCCAGATATATTTAATAAAAACATGCCTTACAAATGGCCAGATATATTCAATAAAAACATGTCTTACAAATGGCCAGATATATTCAATAAAACCATGTCTTACAAACAGCCAGATATATTCAATAAAAACATGTCTTACAAATGGCCAGATATATTCAATAAAAAACATGTCTTACAAATGGCCTGATATATTCAATAAAAACTTGTCTTACAAACATCCAGATGTATTCAATAAAACCATGTCTTACAAATGGCTAGATATATTCAATAGAAAATGTCTCACAAATGGCCAGATATATTTAATAAAAACACAACAGATGATATATTCGATAAAAACATGTCTTACAAATGGCCAGATATATTAAACAAAAACATGTCTTACAAATGGCCAGGTATATTCAGTAAAAAAGTGTGTCTAATACAAATGGCCAGATATATTCAATGAAAACATGTCTTACAAATGGCCAGATATATTCAATAAAAATGATTTTTACAAATGGCCAGATATATTTGATAAAAATTATGTCTTACAAATGAACAGATATGTTCAATAAAAACATGTCTTACAAATGGCTAGATACATTCAATAAAACATGTCTTACTAATAGCCGGATATATTCATTAAAAACATATCTTACAAATGGCCAGATATATTCAATAAAAAAAATGTCTTAGAAACTGAATCTTGTCATAATAAGAAGTAAAAGATCTACAAATGAACTGAATGCAAGTTGAGTGAGGTTCAGCATATACACTGAAATAGTTGTCAACTGTTCAGTGCAAACCTCACAGGTGGATGTTGGAAAATATTTCTAATTGTTTTAATTCAACAACATCAATTTGGTTATTGTAAATCATATACACATTTAGAAATTTTGGTATATATTGCAGCCATGGTCATGGATCACATTTTATTCAGTAGTAGCACGATTATGTGCATGATGTGTGTCATCATAAGGTGGTCTCACTGTGTGGCAGTATACTGTTCAGCTCCCATGTACAGCAATATAAGGTGTGAGTTGAGTCTGACCATCTCATCGATTGAAATAAAACTGAATGAAAAACTATCCAGATATTAACTTTTCCCTCCTATTTTTGAAAGGTAATTAAACTAAATAATTACCCTGAAAAGTCAATGAAGTAAACACTCCAGTTCAAAATAGACTTCCTATTTTAATAACTCCCAATGTAAGACAGATGACAAATGCAACAAAAAAACCCCACAAAAAAAACAAACCCTAAAGTTTGCAGATAATGGAAATTTAAAATTGTTAAACTTTCCAAGGAACAAGCATCTTTAGCAAGTATGGCATGTGACAATGGCATAAAAGTAATTTTAAATAATTATCCCAAATTTAAAAAAATAGCTGAACAATTTAGCTGAACCAGTCATCATCTGTCTTTGCATTTCAATCAATTCCTAATGCTATATTTGACAAGTTAGAATTCCTTATGTAACTCCTTTCTCTCATGAAGGTGATTTGGTAAGTAACCCTTCAGACTGGACTACCACCTTGATTATTTTGTTGCTGTATACACCCTGATCAATCATACAAGTAAATCAATAGCTGTAGGTAACCATATAGTCCCATACCTTGGGAAACAAGGGGGTCACACACCACAGGGCAACAAAATAATAGAATATAAAGCCTCTATACCTATGTCTTTGTAAAGCCATTGTCTAGTAACACATCTGATAGCAGGCTGACTGTTCACCTTTTCTTACATGTGCTGAAAAGGCCAATAACTACCTGCCAGGAACTTATTTGTCAGGCAATAATGGCATTAACAGCAAATAAAAAAAGGACTGCCAATCATTGCTGTTGCACAGAACTAGCAAGGTCTCCTGTGAGCATTACTTTGTTTTTGGAGCTAATTATGACATTATTAGTGACAAGGAATCTTTAAGAAAATATGTGACTTTTTTTAAACAATACTGAAAAGTTAATTAAATTCTCTTCTTACATTTGGTACAATTACAAAGCTACTAGTAGCTCTGTACTGTTGTAATTCAATAAAAGAAAGAAGCATAAAAGAAAGAAGCTGCAGTTACTCATTGACAGTTTGCTTGACTCTCAACCAAAAGGTCACTTGACTGAATTCTACCTGGATGCTGACTATTCCAGGTCAGCTGTAGTGGCGTCTCCCTGTGCTATACACTTAATAGTCAATAATGTCATGCTATGCTGTTAAATAGCAACCAACCAAAATAGAGGGCATTAGGACAGAAAATAAAAAACATAATCAAAATCAGTTACTGACAAGCTAAATATCTGTACTCAGTTACTAAATATTTACACAGTCAAGTAACTAACATAACAAATTTTAAGACAGAGAATCAAAAATTTATTCAAATTCAGTTACTTAAGATACATTTCAAAAGCATATCAATGTTCTCTATAAAAAAAAGACTGAAATATTTTTGTCCTATTCTTTTGGTAAATACAAAAATTGACTTAAATAAAGTGTCAGCACCTTCACTTACATTTATGATCAAAAGCTCAAGACTGGATCACTGTCAGATTTCATTTGAAATGACCCTTCTTATATGTCACATTTATATGAACCAGTCTAAACTCAGAAGTCTCCATAATTTATTCGAATATAATGCCCAAATCTGAGATCACATAAGGGAGTTGTGGTGGCTCAGGGGTTAATGTGCTGACTTGCAGTCCTCAAAGGTCATGGTTTCAAAAGAATGCCAAGATCACCCTGGGTTGACTGCTGCTATATCTTACTCTCAATGCTTGGGTGCTATATAACCTTACAGGTGTTGATGTGCTATTAAAAGACATCTCCAACAAAAATTATCACATAATGTTCTGTCAAATGTGGGTCTTGTTTGCTCACTTACAGTCAGAGAATGAATATACACACTGATCTACCAGCACAATATATCACATGAAACTGAGATCCCTTGTCACTTTATAGTCTGAGCATAAAAACTGATTTTACAAATTTTGATTTGCCCTGAGTGGGATTTGAAACATGAAGATTATGGGTTTATCTTGTTAACTCTACATGCAGGCTATATGTCAAAGTACTGTAAACACTTGAAGTACATTTTTTAATTCTAGAGTTTTAAGTCTGCTAGAGTTCAAATTACATTCTCTGAGAAAGCTTGCCAGTAGCTTCTCGTGGGTCGGTGGTTCTTTCCGCGGATTTCCCGGTTTCTTCCTCCATCATTAATACTGGCCGCCATGTATAGCCTATCGTGTGCTGAAAAATGGCGTTAAGCCCCACAACAACAACAACAACAACAACAACAAATTACATTCTCGACATTTTTTTAACTATGGGGCCTTGATCTGCACAAGCAATTACTGCAAAAGGGTTAACTGTGAAGTAAATATCCTGATACAATTTTACTAAAATTATCAAAGTTTGTCTGCAAATTGAAATTTTAGATTATCTTGTTTATGATGCTATCAATATTTTTGTCAGTGGAATAGATAGTTTCAAAGAAACAAAAGGGCTTTAATTTTAAAATTTTATATGGGGAAACCTTCCAGTGTTTGAAAAAAAAAGGCATTCAAGAATTTCTGAAATTTGAGGAAAACATCGATGTTTCCCTGGAGATAAAGCAATACCCAGATACCTACTTAAAGTAAAAAGCATTGTTACCAATTAAATGATAAGAAATATATTCAGAAATCTCAGATTGAGAATGAAATTTGAAATGTTTATTGAACCTGGGGCCAGATCTCTCAGTTGCAAATTGTGTCCTGTAATGCATATTTTACAACTTTGCAAAAGGCACAATTGTAAGATTGCAGATGAAGATTTTTTTTTTACAAACTGTGCTTATGTTTTGATGCTTAATTACATGTATTAACTTTATCATGCTGAGGAAATGGAGGTAAGAGCCTTTCACAAGGACACGCCAAAGCAGCCAACCCAGACTGACCTGGGTGGGTATCAAGCATTCAACCCTTGAATTGCAAATCTTTCATCACTGATTTCTCTTTCAGCCATATTCATGATAATTCCTATAAAACAGTTTTTACACTGAAGTTATACTTCACTTTGTGTTGAAAACTTGGACTTTATACTTTTGGCACCAATCAAATTTAGGACCTACAGGTAGTGATAAAAATGTATGATAATTTTTTTCTTCTCATCAAATATGGCAATAATGCATCAGGAAAAACTGACTTATAATTCCAGAAATATCTGTTCAGCAGTATACTCACCTAACCGTAACATCATAACACTATTTACCATCAGCCAAAAGAAAAAGGGACTAAAAAAGTAAAGTATCCTGTCATTGGTTGATCAGAAATCTTAAGATCAATCTTAAGCTATGACGGTTTACGATTTCTAGGTCTGGATTGCGATTTGTGTTTTGGGGGAGGAGTTAACGCAATTTCCAGTACAGAACAGACTGTATACATGATGACCACTATTTCTGGTGGTGGAAGAGCCCAGGAAGAGCCAGTGACCCTTGAAGTGCTGCTGGCAAACTTTAGAAAATACCTACGTTGGCCAAGCTAAGACTGAACCCATGTGGACATATTTAATCTCTAAAGGCAAGGACCTTAGACTACTCAGCCACTTCCAGGGGCCCCCTTCAGGCCTGGAACCCATCAACTTTAGTAATTTAATATATATAGACATGTTCAGCAGTGTCCTTTAAAATGTCCACCCCTAGACATCTGTCCCTTGTATTGTACTGTTACATCTTCCATGTTTTCTTTTACAGTAGCAGGCTCAAAACTAGGAGTGCAATCATCAATAAATGCGACAGTGTAACAAAGTAAGTTACAGTATTGAAAAAGTAGATTGCTACAATGTTACAATGTGTAATACTTTCACAATTAAATGATAAAACAATTAAGTGTGGTACAGTAATGACTGGAAAAGGTCTTTAAAACAGAAGAAGTTTCCACTCACTCTGACGGCAAATTTGTATTAAAGTTCTCCCGTAAAATACTGGAATCATGAAAATTTAAAATGCAAGAAAAGACTAAGTAATGATTCGTTGACATTTTAACTTTCACTGACTCATCATGTGACCAATTGCATCTCATGGGATCCCGAGGCACTTATAGGGCACATAAACTTGAAGGTCTCTGGGCTGGCTGTTAGCTAATCAAAAGGCTGTGTACAGTGATGGGAATTTTTTATCTCATTATCTGCTTAGGCCCTACCAGTTAGTAGTTGCTTTGGTGGTGGTGGAGGATATATATTAGCAATCCAGGAATAAAACAACATTAATAAATAGTGTCTGATGGACCCGTGGAAACCCCCCCCAAAAAGTTTAAAAACAAATAACTGTGATAATAATCCAACAAATAGTATCATCGTACTAACCTATTTTGATAGCACCCTCAAATTACACTGACTTGGATCAAAAGACCTTTTTCCATGGACTGGAAATAAACAGTATAGACAGTCATGGAGAATTATATTATTTTAAGTTTCAAGAAAAAAATGAAGAATCCAAGAAAAACAGAAAAGAAAATTGATTATAATAAAAAAAGAAGAAAAAAAATTTCTCCATTAAACTAAATTTGGTAAATTTTACAAATTCACATATTTTTGTGAGATACCAATTTTTGTGGATTTTGTGGATGCTACTATCCATGAATTTAAAGCTCAAACAAACATATTTTTAATTTTCTGTTGAACAATAGCACACCTACCACGATCCAAGAATTTAACTGATGTAACTGATGAAAATGCCACTTTGCCCTAAACAACGAAAATTTAAGCCAACTAAAAAAAGTGAATTTATGGTATCAAGCCATATACATACACACAGAATGTAGACATGCCTTGCCGAAGTGACACTCAAATCCCACTGCTCTATGCTATAAACCCTCTGATAAACTCAACATTATTTTGTGTCATCAATTGTGTAACTAGAACTTCATGGGAGAGTTGTACCACTTCTGTTCTTTAACCAGTCTGCCATCAAAATTTTGTGGGAAAAGAGACATGTAAAAAATTAAGTAGTGGACATATAAAACTTGACTCGATTACTACTATGTCAATAAAATTCAAACCTATTGTTGTGTGTGAATTACCTGTACCACGTTGATAAGTAACAAAATGTCTGACTAGCATCCTATATATGTGTGTGAATTACCTGTACCACCTTGTTCACTAACTGGATGTCAAACTAGCACTTTATATACCTCATGAAATTGAAGCTTCAGCCTGAAGCAACATCGGACTAGTGATACATGTATGATACTATGACAAACATCGTGCGATTGTACAATTAATTTTACTGCCTTAGTTCATCCATTAAAATGACTATGCTTATAATGAAATGATTCCAGTTAAATATAATTTATTCCATGTACTACAACGTATACATACAAGAACTGATTGCTTCAATGTGCATGTGTGTACAGGTGGGGGTGGGGTCGGTGGGTGGGAGGGGGAGGTTTTGTGTGGGGGTGTGTGTTGGTGGGCACATGCATGCGTGCATGCATGTTCAAGCTCAGACATGAGTACCGGTAGTATCAATTAACAAAGTATTTACTGTAATTTAGATCCCTTAAAAGCAGATGACATGTTTGAGATTTTAATCA
Source organism: Megalonaias nervosa (assembly GCA_016617855.1). NCBI lineage: Eukaryota > Metazoa > Mollusca > Bivalvia > Unionida > Unionidae > Megalonaias > Megalonaias nervosa. Next base: position 50,946 of record JAECUM010005607.1, read on the forward strand.
TTCTCCATAGGCAAGTGAAATTTCATTATATTTATTAAAGCAAACTTCAAGGTATGTTTGGAAAATAATTTTTGTTTGATATTGTAAAAAACATGTGAGTAGAGTTAACCCACACAAAAATGTCATAAAATGAGCAGTCTCCCAATTCCCACCCACTGCTTTTAAATTTAACAGTCTCTCTTCTCCCATACTTTGGTTATAAACTGAGCAGTCTCCCCACTCCAACCCTTTGGTTTTGAAATGAGTGGTCTCCCCACTCCCACCCTTTGGTTTTAAAATGAAAGCTGTCTCCCCATTCCCACCCTTTGGTTGTAAATTGAACAACCTCCCCATTCCCACCCTTTGGTTATAAAATGCAAGCAGCCTCCCCACTCCCACCCTTTGGTTTTAAAATGAACAGTCTCCCCACTCCCATCCTTTGGTTTTAAAATGAAAGCTGCCTCCCCATTCCCACCCTTTGGTTGTAAACTGAACAGTCTCCCCACTCCCACCCTTTGGTTATAAAATAAAAGCAGCCTCCCCATTGCCACCCTATCGTTTTAAAATGAACAGTCTCCCCATTCCCATCCTTTGGTTTTAAAATGAAAGCTGTCTCTCTATTCCCATCCTTTGGTTATAAATTGAACAGTCTCCTCATTCCCACCCTTTGGTTATAAAATGAAAGCAGCCTCCCCATTCCCATCCTCTGGTTATACATTGAGAGCCATATGCCCATTCCCACCCTTTGGTTACACTGGGAGCCATATCCCCATTCCCACCATTTGGTTATAAAATGAACAGTCTCCCCACTCCCAGTCTCCACTCTCCAACCCTTTGATTATAAAATGACAGCAGTCTCCTCATTCCCATCCTTTGGTCCCCATTCCCACCCGTTGGTTTTGGCCAGGTTTTTTTTAAAGAGCAGGGGCAGTACAACTTCCAAGGGTTGTCTGATAGTCACATATGATAAATCATCAATTTCTGTGTGACAGTACATTTGTCCCTCACTATAAATCCCCTCAATATACACTGTTGCCTTATATGGGCATGAACATGGATTCCATTAAAAATTGGGTAGATTTCATTTTATTATTCAGCTACTTCATTTATTTCACCTGACCTAAGCTTTTAAATGATATTAAGAACCAAATACAGTACTCCTTCATTATAATGCAGTCCATGGGAGCCATAGATTTCAACCCCTTATAGTGCAACTGACTTATAATGAAGTACATTATAAATAATTGTACTACCATGCAAAGAAATGGGATTCTTGACCATACTAACCTTGTAACAATGACTGTATTAAAATGAAGGGATTTATAGTGATATCCATTGGAGCCATGGAGCAGAGGTGGGGTGTGTGTGCTTACAATGTATAGGTGCCATAGAGTATACCACCTTATAATGAAGTACATGATACACATCTCAGTAACATCAATATCACTTAATGAAATGTGATCCAGGAACATATTGACCTCATAACAGAAACCATGTTATAATGAAAGGCCTTGCAACAGAAACCATGTTATAATGAAGGGCCTTGTAACAGGAACCAGGTTATAATGAAGGGCCTTATAACAGGAACCATGTTATAATGATGGGACTTATAACAGGATCCATGTTATATGAAATGCCTTATAATAGAAACCATGTTATGATGAAGGGCCTTGTAATAGGAACCAGGTTATAATGAAGGGCCTTATAACAGGAACCAGGTTATAATGAAAGACATTGTAACAGGAACCAGGTTATAATGAAGGGCCTTATAACAGGAACCAGGTTATAATGAAGGGCCTTGTAACAGGAACCAGGTTATAATGAAGGGCCTTATAACAGGAACCATGTTATAATGGAGGGTCTTATAGTGAGGGAGTTCTGTACATCATAAAATACCTTGTATTTATTTCTGTGTTTTTATGAACTGTAAGGACATAGCCATGTTTGGACATACATTGGTATAAGAACAGTATATACTTGCAAATGAGTCCAACTACAAACTGCATAGACTCAGATCTGCCAGTGCAAAATGCTCAGGCAGATGAGGGTCTATGTAGTTAGCTATGAGTAATCAATATAACACACAAACACAGACCCTGATCTGCCTGCACAATATACAACAGCAGAACAGGGTATATGTGTGCATTTGGACCTATAAGCGAGTACAGGCGATATGCCTTGGTTATTATGCAGGTCACTGTTATTACTTTCCTGAACATCATTATGATGAAAATGCAATGCATAGTGTCTTGATTAAAAAAGTGACACAAATATTCTATGGCTTTTAGCATTTATCTAATTTTTGAAACTTAACATTATGTCCCATACAAATAAATTTTTATTTATCATGTTCAAGCTTTAAAAAGTTTAAATTTTTATATGTTGCCTTTTTGTGGTTCTTTCAACTCAGCAAGTAATTAATCATTTCTGGCAAATGTAAAAGAAGTGGAGATAATTTAGCATAATTCAACAAATTCTCAGATCAGTTTACTTATTACATTACTGCTGAGATTTTCAAAGCTATCTGAAGTGGCATAATTTAGCACAAGTCAGCAAAAGTCTGAGCATATATATATGATTTAAAATTCAACATATTTTGATGTTATTGACACCTGAATAAGTTCAAGGTATGTATACTGAAATTTTACATTTTAATCTTCTATTTAAAAGTTTCAGCTAGGTCAAAGATGAAAAACCCACATCATTTTTGGAATGGGAATGGGTTTGAATCAGTCCTAAAATCCTAGGATTGGGTTTTGGGAATCAAAATATTTCAGCATGTAAATATTTTCTCATTCACATATATTATAATTATCTGAACATTCAAGAGTTTTTAATATTAGTACAAGATGCAAACAACTGCTAAACAAACAGGTCAACCATCACCATCAATACAAAGCAAACTTGTAATAATAAATTTAACATGATTGGACATTTGCTAAAGAAAACATTCCAATACATCTATTGTTGTACAAAATGTCAATACTTTGGATACATATAAATTTTCCTTTTGTGCAAACTTAAAATATTTCACTCCTTTTGATGTCAAAGCAATTTTTAACCTTGAATAGTAACCAACAATGAACTATCTGATAAAACAGTGGCGTGTGCCAATATGTACAGTATAACAGAAAGACCCCAATTAATTTTATTCTACTAGAGGGCTTTGACAATGGCATGACAGTACTAAAGGTGGAATGTGTGTGGAGAAATCAAATAACCCCATGGGGTGTAAGAATGTTGAGAGATTGAAATCTTTGTGATTACAGAAATTAAACTTGCATCACCCACTTTCTTGATCACAGACATACTCTGTGACCCCTCAAACATGTAAGAAAACAAACCAATGAAACAATCTAGACCCATTACAGAGGCATGCTGGGAAGACCACAGTCAAGGCCAGCAGGCATATTTGGATATACTAGAATTAAAGAAAATAATAACAAATAAGGAGCAAAGCTTTCCTACATGAGGTAAATGACAAAATAATGGAGAGAGTAACATTTTGCATTTTAGTAGGAAAACTCAACACCCATAAATCTGACTCACTCTAACAGCACCATAGGCAATAAAAATGGTTATTGCCAACTCAGGCAAATTTAGAACCTAAATTAGGCAAATTGTGAAATTATTTCACAAATATGCTATTTTAACTCAATTAACAAACATTTTATGACTCAAAAAAATACTGATCTGCAATACTTTCTGACTTGTCTAAGATAGAAAACAACTTGTCTTAGACAGAACCCAACTTGTCTAAGACAGAAACCCAATGGATCACAAATGCATGTATTTTCTTCTGTGTACATGTCCTTTATATAGAAACTGAATACACTGTATCATATATATAACTTTTTATGAATGAGTAAACCTCATGTTTGTCAATACAAAGCAGAGGTCAATTTGATTTGTTTACTGGTTCATAAAACATTCACCACAGCAAAAGTCTGCAAGTGTTTTATTACATGATTTGATGTATATTCTTTTGAAATTCAATTTGAGATTAGTGACAATGCCATTTCAACTGTATGAGGCCACAAAATTAGGTTGTGACACCATGACAGTGCAGTATATACAGGTTATTAACTTAACACTGAAAACACTGGAACCCTGGTCATGTGGTGATGGTGCCCAAGCTTGAGGGGCTATTCTATGCCACATGAATGAAGGCCAAATATTTTTTAATACTCAGTCAATACCTTTTTTATTACACACTTAAAGACAAGCACATTAATCATTCTGTTATGGTAGGCCAAAAAAATGTGTGTTTCTGGTTGGTCGACCATCACTGTTTCTTATTGCTGACCTAGCACTTTTTTCCCCCCATGGTGAAAAAAAATATATAAAAATCACAAACTAATCACATTAAATATATATAATGTTTCCATTGCCATTTTGATTAGCAGTTGCCAGAAGTAGTTCACTGAATGCAGACACATGATTATTATGTAAGGAAGCAGTGAATAATGTTACTTAACAATGGTCAATATCATTGTGTATCAACCCCTAGCAACAATGTTAAACTAATGGGACTAATTGTGAGGTACAGAATAATATGAATTATCACATCAGCCAATGAAATAGTGTCTCTCACTGGAATAATGTAATCATATACAAAAATTAAGAAAAAAGATTTCAGGATACTGATCTTTATGGACAGGTGTACTTCATATACAAGTGTCTGCATGCAAGAAAAATTTCATCATATGCACATTTACTGAAGTCCACCTGAATGCCTGAATTTTTTAACCAATATCCAAGAGTTCCTAGTATTTACTGAAGACAGCCCAGTGGTGGGGTGAAAAATAATGCTGCATTAGAGATTTTGGGGCATAGGAGCAGCAGTAAATCTTAGATAATCCTGGATAATCTTAGGTTATTTAGAATCCAAGAAATGACAGCAACCTGAAAAGATCTGACAAGGATTCATAATAATCCGACTTATCCCGGAAATCTCACCGAGATAAACAAATGCTACTGGAGCTAATCCTACAACTGCACGATTGGAATCCATGGAGTAATCTTAGCAACCAATGCTGTATACTGTCATGGGATCTCAATGGGATTCCTATCTTTTATAAGGTTTTGTAATACATCACCCTTACATTCTCTTACACCCACCACTCTTGAAGGAAAATCCATTATCAGGTTCAGATGTGTTCATTACAGTTAAAAGCTGTTGTAACTAACTGTAATTCTGATTCCTTAAACCTTTTGTTATCTTTCAGCAAAACGAATACCAACAGTACCATGATCAGTATGGGTTTATAAATTATTAAACACCTTTAATAAGCCTAGGGACCACAACTTAGTTAATGAATTATGCATTTACTGGTAATTTCTTCTGGGTTATTGGTGAAATTGTATAACAAATATACCTGAAAGCAAAACTGGACATTTATATTTTCCCTTATGATGCTATTCTTTTACATATGACCTTCCTAAACATGGGTAATAATCAAACTGACCACAGTTCTTACTTGAGCTTAATCAGAATTCTGTTTCAATTAAGCAATTATCTTTATTTGATAAAAACAAAATTTCATGGTGTGTATTCCGAATAAGAAATATTTATATCACAAATATCATTAAAACCATTTCCTAATTAACATGAATTTATATCCATTTACAAAATATAAACTTAAGCACAAACATATTTTTTATTTGCTTCTAAGAATTATTACCTCAACCTGAAAACTGTTCCATTTAGAATTAATTCAGTTAAACTCAGATTTTTGAAATGGTAAGCAGAAAATTTCAATATACAAGTTTATTGTCTTTCTTGTGAAAATGCTGCTTTGGCCTTCGAAAATCACAACCAAATGACCCCTCTAACCCTGACCTTTCAACCTTTTGAGTATCAACTGATGGGGGTGTTTCATTTCTTCCATTAGCCCAAGCTAATCCCTTCATGGAAACAAAAGATATTCCCACCTAATAATATCCTGATAAGTATAGTATATGCCCATCCATGTTTAACAGTGATCTGTGTAATCACTAGTAGGGTATATTATATACACATCCATGTTTAACAATGATTTGTGTAATACTAGTAGAGTATATTATATACACATCCATGATTAGCAGTGATCAGTGTAATCACTAGTAGGGTATATTATAACACATCCATGTTTAACAGTGATTTGTGTAATCTTTAGTATGGTATATTATATATCTATCTATGTTTAGCAGTGATTTGTGTAATCACTAGTTGTGTATATTATATACACATCCATGTTTAACAGTGATTTGTGCAAACACCAGTAGGGTATGGTTGACTTTGGACAATATTGTTCCAAGGGTCCCACTGACCTTTACCTTTGATAAGTGCAGTCTTGAACTAAACTTGCTGTGCAGAAATCGTTCTATTCTTATTGGACTTACCATGAGCTTCACATTTCAACTATACACCTTTAAATCTATAGATTTCTGTCTCACCCTAAGCACAAGCCATACACAAAGACTAATGAAGGAACTTAATCTAAAACAAAAGTAACTATTCAAAACCCATTTTGCTTTGAGTAACAATGAACTTAGGTGTATGTGTATTGTCCTCTTCCAGTCAATTAAAAAGATAATTTTGGAGTATGTATATTTTCCATTCCAGTCAATTAAAAACTGAAATAATTTAGGAGGATATACAGTGTGACCCCGCTATAGCATGCTCCGTTATAACACGAATTCAGATATAACATGGTTGTGGTGTGGCTCCTGAAATTTTATATACATATATTTTTCTTGTAATATGGACTTGGTGTAAACTATGTCTTGCCTTCTTGGTAACTGGGACTCAGCATAAGCTATGTCTTGCCTTCTTGGTAACAGGGACTCGGTATAAACTATGTCTTGCCTTCTTAGCCACATGGATTCAGTGTATGTTATGTCTTGCCTTCTTTGTAACAGGGATTCAGTATAAGCTATATCTTGCTTTCTTGATAACATGGACTCAGTATAAACTACTTCTTGCCTTCTTGGTAACATGGGCTCAGTATAAACTATGTCTTGCCTCCTTGGTAACATGGACTCAGTATAAAACATCTTGCCTTCTAGGTAACATGGACTCAGCATAAACTATGTCTTGCCTTCTTGGTGACATGGGCTCAGTATAAACTATGTCTTGCCTTCTTGGTAACTGGGACTCAGTATAAGCTATGTCTTGCTTTCTTGATAACATGGTCTCAGTATAAGCTACTTCCTGCCTTCTTGGTAAAATGGACTCAGTATAAACTATGTCTTGCCTTCTTGGTAACATGGACTCAGCATAAACTATGTCTTGCCTTCTTGGTAACATGGACTCAGCATAAACTATGTCTTGCCTTCTTGGTAACATTGACAGAGTATAAACTGTGCTATGCCTTCTTGGTAACAGACTCAACAAAAGTTAACAATATGATCAAACCTGTCTACAGCAGCCACCTATTGGAAAAGGCAAGTGGCATTTGTAAACAGGTAGCCTCTGAAGATAGGTTCAGCTCTCAAGTTTGAATCATGACAAATTTATGTACTATGAACCGAATCGCATTTCCATTATTGTAGCAGTAATATCATTATGATTATTTCATTATTATTATAAGCAACAGTAGTATGCTACCAACTTGAAGATACATGTATTTAGTGTAGCTATTTAGGAAAAAATAACAAAATTTAATAAAATATGTTCGGCATATGGATACTGTATCTTCACTATCATACATCATGTACATTAAATTATTACTGTCTTAAAAATGTGGCTGATCTAAATTTGTTTCTTGCAAATCTCTATTCCCATTTCCGTTACTAACTGACAGCTTACCTGTAGGTGTGAAACACTCGACTGCCTTTTTGTTAGGGAACTGGTATAATTAAGCCTGAATAAAGGTGTTCACACTTTAAACAAGTGATGGATTAAGCTGTTGCTCAAACTCACAGAGATCATAAGACAGTTGGCTTTTGTTTGTGACCTTTGAAGACTGGGGAATGAAAAGAAGCTTCCTATGGATATGGTTAGCAGCATCTAAACCGTTAAGTGTACCTCTTCTATAAGATTACATGTATTTGTTTTTCATCTGAGATAGCTTAATTCAAAATCTTAAAATAACGATAAAAAATGCATTGCTTTTGAAGACAACATGTTGGCACCTTTTGAGTTTCACTGGATTACAGTAAGCATAATTGAAATATGAAATGTTTGAACATTGATTCACATAATATGCCTCTACATATACCATGCCTTGCTCATCAAACAAAAGAAATTTAATTTGCGAACTTGAAGTAATCACTGCTGATACTCTCCAGTGAACATCAATTCAGGCAGGGTGAAACATGGCTGATGACCGCAGAAGACAGGTTACCTGTGATTACATATCATTTATATAGGAAATTTGCCAGGGGAAATTAGAATGGCCATTGTGACCAGGTGACTACTTAACTCAGGTGACTCATAAAACAGGTTTGATTGCGTAAGTTGTATCTGATACATACTCATATTACCCAAAGTGTTTATGAGTAATGCTTAACAGCTTTACTGATGATTATGACCAAGATCCTTCATTTTCCTACCTGATAAGCTAACTAAATAAAAGATAAGCACTTCTAAATTTACCTGACTTAATTAACAGGTGAGAGCTAGTGAGGCGAGGCATTAGCCATTGATCCTACCTTCATTGTTTTGACTGTCTCGATTTGCACAAAATTTGTCTAAAAATACTTGTCTGGGTTTTTATGTATATTATTAGACATATTTATCATAGAGGTGAATGAAACATGGTGTATGCATTGTCCATCTTACTACCATTCTCTTTTTGCCCAATACTTAAATCTCTGCAGACAATGAATTTTCTCCCTTTGCATTTTCTTAATTTCTACAGCATACAGAAATCAAAGAAACCTCAGATGCAGTGTGTGTGTGTGAAGAAAAACACGTTTTTTTTCTTCAAGTCATATGAAAGAAAGCTTAGTCTCAGTTCACAGACATAATGCAATTTACAAGAAATTCCTTTTAAGGATTACTGCTGAACTGCCTTCCCAATGATTATGAGCAAGTCAATTTCAATTCCTACCTGCTAAGTAGACTTTTTAAGTTATCCACTAATATTTACCTGAGTTATTTAATCCAGGTGAGAACTAGTGAGGCAAGGTAAATCAGGTAACTCATACTTTTGCTGTCACATCCTAGTGTTGTAGCAACACAAAATTCCAACAATTGATCCAAGAATGAAGCTAGTATTGATTTGTTTCTCTCACTTCCAGTAATTGTCCCCAAATGAAACCACCATTATGTCCTCCAAAGAGACATGAGGTATATAAGTGACTGAGTCTGCATTCCCAGCATCAGCATCGACTGATTACACTGCAACTGGAGACTGTACAAATTATATAATATAGAATACAATGAAACTTGTGTAATGCCATTTAGAGGACATAAAGTTAGGTCCAGATTTTATTGTAAGCTGGAATTCTCTTTGCCTAATTCCCATGCATCATCAAATCCACAAGGATTTGAGTAATTGTCAAATCTCCATACATAACCAGATCCACAGGGATTTGATTCATTGTTAAATTCCCATGCATCATGAAATCCACAGGGATTTGATTCATTGTAAATTCCCCATGTATCATTGTCAAATCTCCATGCATCACCAAGGATCTGATTCAATGTCAAATCCCCATGCATCATCAAATCCACCAGGATTTGATTCAGTCAAATTTCCATGCATCACTGAGGATTTGTTTCATTGTCAAATCCCCATGCATCATCAAATCTACCAGGATTTGATTCATTGTCAAATCCCCATGCATCATCAAATCCACATGGATTTAATTCATTGTATGGTTTGAAACATTACATTACAATTTATATAAGCTTGTACTAGTCACATGAAACAACCATGACCAATACATACACTAAATAAAAAACAAAGGATAGAATTCCCTTCTGTTAAAAAGTCACAGGTAAATTCTGGTAGCAAATAAATGAGTTAATGTCCCTTTAAGGGACAAATCTTGTACCAAAGTTGACCCAATAGGAATTCAATTTGTACATATATTATTTTCCAACTCTCTCCTTTTCAGCTTCCTGGAATCCAGTGAATTTGCACATTGGTCCAATATTTCTTCAGTCAGACCCCATGACATTCCAAATGCAACCAACACTTTGCACATATACCTGGATTCGTTCACTCAAAACAAGTTTAAAATATCTGGAAATGTTTTAAATGGCTGACCAAATGTGACTGATTTACAGATCTTTTGGTGACTTCTGACCCAAAAATCCACTGAACCTGTCTTTTCATTCATGACAATCATGGGGTACAACTGTCTTTGACACAAATAGTCACCAATTGTGCTTACTATTCCTGAACAATCAGTGATGATTGTCCCCACACCACTAGGCATCCCACCCCCAAGAAACACATTTCCTATTGCATTGGTTCTAAACTTAGGGTAGGCAGGTCATTTGTTTTAAATGTTATATAATTTAATGTGATTGTTTTATTGACTTTTTTACCATGGGGGAAGAAAGTACTAGGGTCAGCAATGAAAAACAGAGACAGTCAGGTGACCAGAAACACACATATTTATTACTTTTGCCTTATAACAATAATACTGCAAATGGCACATTATATGCCCAATATTTGTTTAATAGTCCTCAATGCAGGCACTAATAGGGTATAGTTGTCTCTGGAAATTTTTTACAAATGGGTAACAATGAAATTACTCTTCTGAAAGTAGTTAATGACCTTCTCTCTGCTTTGGATAGCGGAAAGATTACAGTCCTCACCCTTCTTGATTTGTCTGCAGCATTTGACACAATAGACCATGATATATTACTTCATCGTCTCCAGCATATATTTGGCATTCATGATACAGCCTTACTGTGGTTCAAGTCCTACTTAGTCAACAGGACACAAATTGTGTCTGCAAATGGAAAACACTCCATCCCAGTTGATATATGTTGTGGTGTTCCACAGGGGTTTGTTCTTGGACCTGTTCTCTTCATTCTATACACTCAGCCGCTCTCAAGTGTCATAGATCATCATCCAGTGTCTCACCTGAATTGTATGCTGATGACAACCAAATATACAAATCTAGCCACCCAACTGAAGTTGATGCTACCATCCAAGGCATAGAGAGGTGCATTTCCGATGTGAAATCATGGATGACATGTAACAAGCTGCAGATGAATGACGATAAAACTGAAGCCATTCTGATTACAACACAAAGACTTTCTCATTCACATCCTTTACCTCAAACAATAAATATCAGCAACACCAACATTAAATTCACACAGTCAGTACGAAACCTGGGTGTTACTCTTGACAGTACTCTCTCATTGCAACAACATGTCATGAACACATGTAAGGCTGCATATCTTGAGCTGAGACACATCAGCTCTATTCGCTAATATCTTTCAGTTGATGCCACTAAAACGCTTGTGTGTTCCTTAGTACATTCAAGATTGAACTATTGGAACTCAATTCTGTCTGGTTCATCTCAATATCTACTCCAGAAACTTAAAAAGTTCAAAACACAGCTGCTCAGATCATCCTTAGAATACCACGATCAGAGCAAACCTCCCCCTGCTCTGTACCATACAATGGCTATCCATTCGATCCAGAATCAAACACAAAATTTGTTCTCTGTGCTACGTTTCACTGATGGGCTCCAGTCCAACATACCTATCTGACCTCACCCATGTGTACACACCAGCAAGATACTTACGCTCCTCTTCTGACAATCATATACTCATTATTCCCACTATGAGAACAAAATCATATGGACAACATTCTTTTGCATACCTGGGCCCAGCAATGTGGAACGAATTGCCCACTGAACTTAGACACAAAGACACAGTGATCTCATTCAAGAGCGCTCTTAAAACTCACCTATTTCCACTGCAAGTACAAACTTAAAGACCTAATAATGTCTGCTACCTTAAATATTTTCAGCATGTTTTATGTTTCTAATTTCATGGTGTTTGTTTTTTGTAATCGTATCATTATATATGTTTTTTCATGTTTTAGGTATTGTCTAATGTTGTAAAGTGCTTAGAGCTTCTAAAGATTAGGCATTATACAAAGTCCTCATTATATCTCACCCTGAGATATGTGGTCTGAAACTAACCCGTACAGGCAGAAACTATAATTTTCTTGACTGTGACCTTGAGTCCCCACAATATATAGGTTTATTTATTGCCCTAAGTGCAAGCCATCCACAAGGATTACACCATAATAACTATGACCTTTGATCTTTTTTGATCCAAAAGCCAACTGACCTCTTAAATTCATTAGGTACAACACCTCCACACAGTTTTGTCTAGAAGTAAAGTTTATATGCAAAAAACATTTTTCTTCTTTCAGCCAGTGACCTTGCTCTTTGACCTTTTTTACCCAATATTTAAATTCTGGTGACGGTACATGGTCAACAACTGAAAGTTTGCTCAGAAACCATGTTTTTTTCCTTCAGTCACAGTCAGTGACCTTGACCTTTGACATTTTGACCTAAATTAATAGCTTTCTTCCTTACCTAAAGTACAAGCCATCCACAAAGTGTGGTAACTGTAAGCAAGTATATACAGTGTATATGGCTGTAGGGTGGGAATCTAAATGAAGTTTTGATGTTATTACCCTGGGGCCAAGTCTCTGTCATAAGAACATACTGTGGTCAAAAGACAGTTGCACAGGGTTACCATATTTGAACTTTCAAACAAGAGGACACTCCGTAGAGTGGGTGTATCTGTATCAATATCTGTATAGAGATTTATGGACTGAAAAGGAGGACATTTCCAGCAAAAAAGATGTTTGACAACCCTTAGTTTTTGTATATATCTGAATTTGTCTTTTCACACCTAGCTAGTGTGAGTGTGTATATATATATATATATATATATATATATATATATATATATATATATATATATATATATATATATATTTTTTGGGGGGATGTATATATATATATATAATTTTTGTTTTTGGGGGGGGGTAGAGATCTCAATAGTTTTTATGTCTTGACCATGTGGCCACAACAGTATATATTACAAGCATGGTCCAGGGGTCCCATTCAAATATATATGCAACGTATGTTCACTCTCAGATTGATAACACAATATATGTCTCATGATTAGGGAGTTATTCTGAATGTATGTAAAACATGTGCAACCCCTAGAGGTTGTGTGAAAATTTTTGAACTATTCTGAACAAACACAGACCACCTCCAATCATATCCTTAAGTCAGAAATCTATATCTTGAATGTTATAGGAGAAGCTGCATAACAATTATTCACGTCTGGATGGGTATGATAACAACCTCACACTTTCTTCAAAAGAACAGGGATCATAATGTAATCATTTGAATTAATGGATCAAGAACAGTGGAGACCAGGACTATGCACTTTATCTAGATTCTAAAATATGACAAAAATTCTAACATGTCTAAAGCAATTTCCCATGTGCATTTTTAAAAAAATATCTTTTCAAGCTTGATAAATCAAATGAATGTTCAGTGAAAGCACTGGCAATTTGTGACAACCAAAAGTATCAAATATATGTATATACCTCTTTTGTATGCGTGTTTGTGAGCACGTGCGAGTGTGTTTATTACTGGTCTAAGGGAAATAACCAATATCGAAGATTACCTAATATCGACATTTTGAGTTACCTCCCCTACACTATCTTAATGTTGCATGCACATAGTATGATATTTTAATAACTTGGATAAATATAAAGACACTTGAATAATCTTTGTAAACAACAAAGATGCAGTGTGATGTACAATCTGGATCATACAGCAACGAAATGTGTCAAATGCCAACAAGTCCCCATGGCAAATTGACTGAGATAGTTGTTGAAGCAGAAACTGATCATTTGTCAGATGTGTATGGTAACCATATTCCCCCCAAAAAGTTCGACCGCAAATAAACCATACTTCCTCTTTATGGAACCCATACATAAGTTGAACACACATCTATATTAGACCAACAAGTAGGTCTCCGCTTTTTGTTTCTGACATTACTGGTAGCGCTACCAAGTAATGTCAGAAAAAAGGCAGAGAACTACTTGTTGGTCTAGTCCTACATGTAAGATCTCAAAGCTGATATTTATGTTTTGTAGCACTAAAACATAAATACTATGTGATACGTCTTACATTGTAGGACTGCTTGTTGGTCTAGCATCTGTACGTTATCCTTGACGAGTGCGCTACACTCATTGCAACATTAAAGGATGGATAAATATATAGAAATGTTGATTTATCGTGAGGTACATGCTAAGTGGATGTGAGGTTTTGTCTCTTAAAATACAATTTAGAATAATACATCATTTGTCTACTGTAACTAAGCAGTGTTAGACAATTTTGCATGCCGATACTGAGTCTTTCATCCTGTCATCCGTCTTCCCACCCTCATTTATTGTGTCAGTTCTAGCTTTTCCTCTGATCTAAAGGATCACCAAATTTTAAAAACAAGCTCCATAGTCATATTTCAATAGGGTCGTTTGGTTAGTTTTTAATTTCAACACATTATTTGACATTTTATGACTAATAGCTTTATATTTTGCATGTTGATTCTTTAATAAGAAAAGAAAATTAAATCTAAATGCACTATTTTATTAAGTTCCCTGGTTTTGCAAAAACAAGAAAACTATTAAAATAAAAATTAGCATTCAACACAAATTAGGTTTACTCTTGTAGGACTTGTTGAATAATAATAATAATAATAATAATAATAATAATAATAATAATAATCGCAACAATAATAGCAACAACAGCAATAATAATAATAATAATAATAATAATAATAATAATAATAATAATGACTGTAACAGCACATTAGATATTGTATTGGAGTAAATATAGGTCTTTCACAGTTGGCCAAGCTGACATCACAGAGATAACTTGATGGATGATTTTGTAGATACTGGAGATGTAAAGGATAGTGAAGAATAAATCCCCATAGCTTAAAATTACATGAAGTTCACATATTTAAACTGCAAAAAGTTTGCATATTTATTATCATATTTAATAAGAAAGTTTATTCATCGTTTGCATCCAACAGAAATTGATAAAATAATTTGTTCACATAAAATATTAGCCAATATCCTTGTAATGTCTCCTACCTTATCCGCCATACACAAATATGGGACATTTCAGCATCTTTACTATTCTTTACCACCTCAGTGAGCTTTCCTCTCCGGTGGTCTTTTTCCTCGTCCGTATTTTCTATTATGTTTGTCTCTATGGCAAGGTTTGATGTGCATTCTTCAGTACTATAAAAAGTGTTTAGCTAGTTTGCCAAAGAGAGATACCGTCTTCTTGAAGCAACTGAAGTAATGAATTGCATCTTGTGTGTTGATGACAAACAAATCACAGCTTGTATCTGTGCTAAAGGTGGTGGGGTGTACATCATCAAACATGATGGGAGAAAAAGTTCTTCAACTCATGAAAAATCAAATTTGTAATGGATCATATGCCATATTTCACATAAATCTTATCCCCTCCCCACGCCCCATCCATTTTCAATACAATTTTTTTTTTAATTTTTAAAGTTTTGGTTTACTTTAATAATACATGTAAATCAAATTGATCTGTGGTCTTTGATAAGGAGAAGTATCGTTATTGATCGGTAAGACATGATGAAAACAATCATGTTCTACACTAAATTCTCGTGGGGGAGTTTTGCACCGACTAAAATCTACGACACTTATAATTTCCACGTTAGGTGTGTGAGCCTTCCTGACCCTCCCCCTTTCTCCCTGCTGAGGCACATACTTGTAGATACAGATGGACAGAATGACACAATGACAGATAATGAAGTACGACCTATTTCAGATAGCTTGTTAAATTCTGGAATGAAGACCTAGTGAATCAAACATCGACTTATCCAAAGAAGCCACGCACGGTCCCATTTTTCACTCACGGCGTGATCTGGTACAGTTTACTAAATACAGTGGAGCAATTTAATACCTACAGATGTATCTTCGTATGTATTTCTCAGCTTTGAAATATATATTTGATGAATCAGCAGGAGCTGTTAGAGAGGACTGGCTGACTTGGTTGAGTGCCTCGACACAACCTTCACAGCATACGGTATGGAGATTAGCGCCGAAGAAACCAAACTAATGACAAACAACACCAATGGCATCAGTGAGGAAATAAAGGTCAATGGACAGAAGCTGGAATGAGTCACAAGCTTCAAGTACTTGGGATCAATTATCACAGATGAGGGCTTCAAACCAGAACTACTTTGCAGGATTGCCCAGACAACAGCAACAATAACAAGGTTGAGACCAATATGGAAAGATACCAACATTGCTTTTGGTTCCAAAATAAGGCTGATGCGCTTGATTGTCATATCCATCTTTCTGTATGTTTGTGAAACATGGACTCTCACATCAGATCTACAAAGAAGGATTCAAACCTTTGAAATAAGATGCTACTGCAAGATCTTGGGCATCTCATACATTGACCATGTAACCAACGAAGAAATCCACAACAGGATCCAACGAGCCATCGGATCCTATGAAGACCTCTTGACCATTGTAAAAAAGTGCAAACTGAAGCAGTACGGTCATGTCTCAAGATCGTCGTCAATTTCTTCTGCCTGAGGGCAATTTAGTACTGCTGGATCTTCTTGGGTCTTATGATTGTACAATTCTGAGCAGTATTCTGTCCATCGCTTGAGGATCTCTTGATCTTCTGTGAGGCATTTTCCTGATTTGTCTTGGATTGTTTTCCCTTGTTTATGGGTTGTGAGATCTTTGATCAATGCATATTGTTAACTAGTCATCGATCAGTATATATTATTAACTAGTCATAGATCAATGTATATTGTTAACTAGTCATTGATCAATGTATATTGTTAACTTGTCGTCGATCAATATATATTGTTAACTAGTCACTGATCAATGTATATTATTAACTAGTCATCGATCACTGTATATTATTAACTAATCCAGGGGCATACCTAAAGAATACGGCACCCAGGGCATCCTTCCTTTGGCAACTGCCCCCAAGTAATTTTAAAATGTAAACACACAGAAAAATTTATTGTGTTTGCAAGTAGAATTTTAAACAGTAGAGTGCTGTCATAGGCAAATTGGAAATAACTTTTACTTTAGCGAATTTTTCATTTGGTTTGAAAACTTGTACTGGCCTTTTATCTCTCCCGATGGCACCTTCCCCCCCCCCACTTCTGGCTGTCACCCGGAGCAGACCGCCACCCCCCACCCCCCTATGCCCCAGTACGCCACTGAACTAGTCTTTGATCAGTTTATACTATTAAGTAGTCCTCAATCAATGTATATTATTAACCCATCCTCGAGCAAGATATTGATTTGTCTTGGTTTTGTATTGTTCAACCAGGAATGTAACATGTAAACTTAAGCAAAACATTGTGTCTTGAATCATTTTGATTTTTTCACACCAGTATGTAATAAGCAAATCCCAATTTGATTTCATGGCTCTTATACGGATGTTATTCAAATTCATTATATTTTTGACTTTATCTAAATTCTCTTATCTCAGTTTTCCCTCTCTTACACCTAAATTCATATACCTCATTAGTGTTAGCTGTTATCTTCTTGTAACATTTTGCAACTGATTGTACATGTATATGCAAAGCACAAGTGCCTCTAACGTGTCCTTCAGTACAATTGTATCATTTATCTGGCACCTCCTTCTGTATGACTATCATGCATTTGACATGTCCTTTAGTATGATTGTATCATTTGTATGGGACCTCCTTCAGTACTATTGTAATATTTATATTATATGCAGTTTAATTTCAATGGTTGATAGCTGTCAAATGAAAGTTCTGCCAAAATTATATCTTAAAAATATTTAATCTACCCCCAGTGAAAGGTTTCTTGGATTTTACTTGATCCATATAGTTTAGAATTTCTTCACATATTGCCTGATTTTGGTTAATTTTACATACAGGATTTTATTTGCTCCATTATAGCATACAATTGCTTCACATAGTGCCTGATTATGGTTAATTTGTTGGTTAATTTTACATACGGATTTTAGTATTTAAAAGTTCTGGTAACTCTTTTAATGAGGAGTTAAATTCACTGGATAAAATTTTGTCCAAGACAAGCTGAATATTTTGTTTGTATGAAGCGCATATAGCGTTGGCACAGTTGTTACACCTTTCTTTAGTAAAATCTGAGAGCACTTCAAATGTCTCATGTCTGTCACAATATTTGTGATTTTCTATGTCCCTTAATTTATTTAAAATCTAAAATTCTCATAGACTATTTCATAGTCGTTTATATTGAAACTGTTTTTCAGCCTTCCTTAGATGCAGTAAGAACCAGTTTTATATTTTTGGCTGTTATCTATTTGCATTTATTCCATTATTGCCTTTTTATGACATTGTGTAGACTGTAGTCACCTTATCCGGTTTTCCACCGCTCTGGTGGCCTAGTGGTTAGAGCATCTGCCTCGGGTGCGGGAGGTCAAAGGTTCAAACTCCAGCTGAGCCATACCAAAGACTTATAATAAATGGTACTAACAGCTGCCTCACTAGGCACTCATCATTATAATAAAGCATGTGGCAAGCATTAGGCGCAACAGGTATTTTTACAGAGGGACTGCACTGGTGGCCTAGTAGTTAGAGCTCGGATGCAGGAGGTCACGGGTTCGAACCGGGCTGAGTCATACCAAAGACTTATAAAACTGGTACTAACAGCTGCATCACTAGGCACTCAGCATTATGAGGTTAGTGTTAGGATTGGTCGGCCTGGTTTCAGGATAATGTGACTGGGTGGGACATGATGCTACAAGTCTGCAGCATGATGCGCCAGTGCTAGACTTCACTATAAACTGCCACACTGCAGGCATCGTAGCGATATAACTGAAAGATTGTTAAAGCTACGTTAAAAATGTAAATCACACACACACACACACACACACACACACACACACACACACACACACACACACACACACTTATAGGATGGCCTGTTGTCTGTTGTCCGACTCCATTGTCTGTCCATCATTTTGCACAAGTTTGTTATTGCTGGTCTTCCTAATCTACTTGGATGACTGTACTGAAAACCTTGCATGCACTTTCATCGGAAGGCTTAGGAGCTCGTCTTCTGCATTAAATAATGTAACATGTAGCTCAGTGGAAAGTTATGTCAGGACATCCCATAAAGAGCTTCTGAAATTCAACATAACAGGGGACACACACACATACACACATATATATTACGACTCTATGGTCTTAAACTGAGTGATAGAAAAAGTGAAAAACATGTTTTTTAAAATTCAACAAAAAAGTTATTACCCTATAATACAAAGTGAGAGTTTAAGAAGATCTTACAGTATTGCGAATTAAATCCCAAATAATCCAAAATGTTCTAACACCGGTCCTAATGAATAAAGTTCTAATTAAATTCCAGTGGTGTTTGAAATAAGATCCAGCACTGAAGGTGTTGATGTGTCTGTAATCTTGAATGCACCAATGTTATGTATATGTAATTTAATTACTTGTTTGTTAGTTTTAATTTTTTTAAAATTTTTATTTAATTCCATTACATGTTATTGTAATGATAATTTTGTCTACTGGATTTGATTTTGTTTTAGAAATTCAATTCAGTTCTCTTTGACCTGATAAACAGAAAGTAGCATAAACACTGTATCTATTTGCTGACCTTGATTCAGAACCAGTGTCAGTTTTGAGTAAACAGCTTTTTTTTCTATAGTAAGAACCATTGATTTTAGCTAAGGCCATACTAGAGTATGTGATGTTATGCATGTAAAGTTTCTACGTTGTTCTGGTAAGATGACCATGCGACCCTCATACAGGAATCTGTTTTGCATTTTAGATAGTCTTAGAACTCATTGTTATAAGAAGAAATAGCCAGTTGTGCTTTAAACCTTTATAGCTCAAAGGTGTTTTGCTGTGACCGGTTTGAGTTGAAATTTTATTTTTTGGAATTAGTAATTTATTTACCCTGGAATACAAGTGCTCCTAAATTGATTCTTGGACAAAGACATTTATTGAAAATTATTCGGAATTCCAAACTGGAATATTATTCTTTGTGATTCAACAAAGAACTGTTGACACATCAGTACAAAGCTGATTATCGAATACGTCATCGCCTTCCATCTTGGAATTTCATCAGGGCTCGAACTCAGATTCATTTAGGACTTTTTAATGATAGGACTTCTATTTTTTAATTCTTGGATTATTTTTAGATTTGTTCGTGAACCGTTAAGTTCTTTTTCTTATTTTTACCTTGTTTTTCTAGGGAAATAAATTATTTTGTTAAATTTTACAAAGCTTGTTGTCTTCACTCTTTTCTTGTTATGTTTGTACTAGTCTAGACGCGTAACAAGAAAATTGGGGCCTTGTCCTTGGGATATATGAATTTTGGCTAAAGTATTTCAGAAAATTGGTTTTTGAAATTTAAATTCCCCTAGTTTCAGAATTTTTTAAAATCCCAAGCATTAATTTTCATTTTTGAAATCTTTAGTGAAATCAACAGGCTTTTCTACAATGTCATCAAAAGTGAAAATCTTTCTTTCAAATCCTACCCAGGAGCAGTTGGATTGTTTGAGAAAAGATGAATTACTTGAACTTGCCAGAAAATATGATCTTTCTGAGGCAAAAGCTTCTTTAACAAAGCAAGAAATAAAAAACATTTTGGTCCAGTATTTGGTAGAAAAGAGTGTTTTGGATAAAAGTGTTTTGGTTTCGATCAGTAAGTCTGTATCAGACTGACATAAAGGCAAAGGAATTAAAATTAAAATGCAAGATGGAATTAGAGTTAAGGAAGCTTGAACTTCAGAAAGAAAAAGAGGAAAAACAAATGCTATTGGAAAAAGAGAGAAAGAGAAATAAATTCAGTTACCATCTGAGAAAGAGGAGAGGAGAGACGGATAGAGGAGAAACAGATGCAAATGCAATTAGATAAGGAAGAAAGAGAGAGAAAGACAAATGCAGTTACAGAAAGAAGAAAAACAAATGCAATTAGATAAGGGGGGAGAGAGAGAGAGAGAGAGAGAGAGAGAGAGAGAGAGAGAGAGAGAGAGAGATGCAAATGCAAAGAGAGAAGGAAGAGAGGGAATATCAATTTAGTATAAAAGAAATAGAGCTGGCAAGTGAAAAGCACATTCCCACTTTAGATACAAATTCAAGTTTTGATCTTACTAAGAATATTAGGTTAGTGCCCCCTTCAGAGAAAAAGAAGTAAACAAATAATTTCCTCGATTTGAAAAAATTGCAGAAAATTTGAAATGCCCAATGTGTACTATTGGTAAAGCTAGTGATATGTATTTACCATTCACTGTCAGTTCAGCAAAGTGCTGACTATGATCTGGTTAAGGAATGCAGCCTAAAGGGTTATGAGTTAGTCCCTGAGGCTTATTGGCAAAAATTCAGGAACTATAAAAAAGGAGCAGGACAAACTCATGTCTAATTTGCAAGAGAAAAAGAGCAGTTATTTGATAGGTGGTGCTTAGCCAAGAAAGTTGATCAAGATTATGAAAGTCTCAGACAACTTGTATTACTTGAAGAGTTCAAGAATTGTGTCCATAGTGACATTAAGACTTATCTTGATGAGCATAAGATCGAAACCATGGAGAATGCTGCTAATGCTGCTGACTAGTATTTCATAACTCATAAAGTTCCTGTTGTAGGCAAGCCTTCCACTCAGCAGTCTTCTGGTCAAAAGGTATTTCAGCCTAATACGAGCCCTTCTAAATCTCAATCTGGCACAACTTTTAAAAATCAAGCTTCCGATAAGCTTGATCAAAAATCCTTGTCTCTTCCTACGTGTACCTATTGCAAGAAGAAAGGACATGTTATTTCTGATTGCTTCAAATTGAGAAATAAGCATCAGAATCAAGATAGACCTATCCCAAATGCTCTTATTTCTAAGAGGTCAAGGTCACGGTCATGTATTGAAAGCAATACATTTATTGGGTCTAATGAATCCCTGTTTGATTTTATTCTGGAGAATTATGAACCATTCATGTCGAAGGGTACTATATCACTCTTGGGTGATTTGGCCAATCCTATCCCTATTAAAATTTTAAGGGACACGGGAGCTTCTCAGAGCCTTTTATTATCAGGTACTTTGCCTTTTTCTGAGAAGTCTTCTTTTAATGAGAGTGTTCTTATTCAGGGAGTAGAGTGCAGCTTTGACAATGTTCCTCTCCATTGTGTAAATTTGTCATCAGACTTAGTTTGAGGACCAGTGACAGTCGGAATTGTGTGTTCTTTACCCGTCGAAGGCATTCATTTATTACTAGGCAATGACTTAGCTGGAGATATGGTTGTGGTGAATCCACTTGTAACTGACAAGCCTTCTTTGGATCAGAAAGTTGGTTCTATTGAAAAAGAATTCCCTGATTTATACCCAGCTTGGGCAGTTACTAGAGCTATGGCAAAGAAAGCTCTTAAGAGTGATGTTGATAAGGAAAGTATTCCTTTAGCTGACACATGTATTGGTCAGGCTTTTGATGAGGTCACTTTCACTCCTTGTTTGGATCAATGAAAAGATATTGATCACAGTGATCGTTTTTTAACTATCAGTACTCATTCTCTTTATTCTAATCAGGGCGACAAATGACAATCACTTTGTCGAACGGGAAAAAGATCCTGAGATTTCCCATTTGTTTCAAAGGGCCATTAGTGAAACTGAAGCCACTGAAGTATCTGTCTGTTATTTCATTAAAAATGGAATTCTTATGAGAAAATGGAGACCTCCCAAAGTACCTGCTGGTGACGAGTGGTCAGTGAACTATCAAATTGTAGTTCCAAAATCATACAGACAGGAAATTCTTAGTCTGGCCAATGAAACTCCTTTGGCTGGTCATTTATGGATTAATAAGACTTATCACAAGATCTTGAATCCCTTTTATTGGCCAAAAATCAAAAGTGATGTTTGTAAATATTGCAGATCTAAAGATCAATCAGAAGATACCTAAGACTCATCTGCAACCTATTCCTGCATTTGACGAATCATTTAGCAGAATAATGGTAGATTGTGTTGTCCCTTATTTAAGACCGAGTCAGGCAACCAATATTTGTTGACCATTATGTGTGCGTCAACAAGATTCCCAGAGGCAATTCCTTTGGGGAATATTAAAACAAAAACAATAGTAAATGCTTTGATAAAGTTGTTTACTCAATTTGGCCTTCCCAAATCTGTCCAGTCTGATCAAGGGTCATATTTTTTGTCTTGAATTTTCCAGCTAATTATGCTTGAATTTGGCATCCAGCAATTCAAGTCAAAAGTGAAATTATGCTTTGACAGATCTTCAATGGAGAGAACTTTTGAGTCTGGTAATAAAGTTCTGTCTCTCTTGCTCCTTCTTCAAAATTTTCTTCAAATTAGGTATTACATTTCTTACAAAGTTAAGAAGAAAATGAATGAGTTAAATTATAATAATAGTTCTCTAATAGATTAAAGGAGTACCAGTATATTGAGAGAGATAGCCAGGTAAATCATGCAATTACATTGTAATTTAGTTGTACCTGTCCCACTTTGTGAGGATTTAAGTGAAGGAATGCAAACGCACTCTATTGATTTTGGAGTGACAAATCTTTGGAATCCAGAAATTATGAATAATCTGGACCTGAAAATTTCACATTTGCAAAAACAAGAAAGGAATGAACTTAAACAGTTATTATTTGAATATGAGCACTTATTTCCAGATGTTCCTATGAGAACAAACAAAATTTTTCATGATGTTTAAATTGTAAATTCCAAACCTGTGAAACAACACCCATACAGGATGAACCCTCTCAAACAGGAATTCTTGAAAAAAGAAATTCAGTATTTGCTGGAGGATGATTTCATAGAGCCCAGTAAAAGTGACTGGAGTTCACCATGTATACTTGTTCCGAAACCAGATAAAACTTTCCGTATGTGCACTGATTATAGGAAGGTGAACAGTGTGACTAAAACAGATTCATTTCCATTACCAAGAATCGATGACTGCATTGATAAAATTGGAAATGCCAAGTATGTCACCAAATTTGACCTTTTGAAAGGATTTTGGCAAATTCCACTAATGGAAAGGGCAAAGGAAATTTGAGCATTGGTGACTCCAGATGGACTTTATCAATATAAAGTAATGCCGTTTGGGATGAAGGGTTCGCCAAGTACTTTTCAATGTTTAATGAATATGATTGCCTCTTCTTTAGATAATTGTGATGCTTACATTGATGATGTCATCATCTACAATGACACCTGGAAAGAACATTTAGCAACAATTCGGAAATTCTTTGACAGACTCATTGATGCAAGTGTGACAATCAATTTATCCAATAGTGAGTTTTGCTGTGCTTGTGTAACATTTCTAGGACATATTATGGGACATGGACAAGTTAAACCTATAGATGCTAAGGTCAAGGCTATCTCTGAATTCCCTGGGCCTGTCAGTAAAAAGCAACTGATGCGATTTTTATGTATGGCTGGATACTATCGGAAATTTTGTTCGAATTTTTCCATTATTGCTGAATCCCTGACAAATTTATTGAGCAAGAAAAACAAGTTTCTTTGGACTGAAAAATGTCTGGAGGCTTTTGATAAGTTAAAGGCCATACTTAAAAGTGCACTAGTTCTTACAGCTCCAAATTTCAATCATTTAAACTGTCTGTTGATGCAAGTGATGTTGGGGTTGGAGCAGTATTGATTCAAGAAGATAGAAATGGTGTTGATCATCCAGTGTGTTATTTTTCTAAGAAATTAAATAAGCACCAAAGAAATTATTCAAAAATCAAAAGGGAAAAGACAATTTAATAGCAGATGCACTTTCCCGTGTATAGAAATATTATTTCATGTACACTTTGTATAATTCATAAGAGTTCTTCTTATGTAAATTTTTTTTACCTCATATAATTAATCTATGGTAAAAAGAAAGCTTTAATATATTAATCTTTCTTTTTCTTTTATGGGGGGAAGTGTTATGTATATGTAATTTAATTACTTGTATGTTAGTTTTAATTTTCTTTTTCCTTTTATTTTATTCCATGTTATTGTAATGATAATTTTGTCTTCTGGGTTTTTTTTTTTTTTTTTAGAAATTCAGAACCAGTGTCAGTTTTGAGTAAACAACTTTTTTTTTTTAGAGTAAGAACCACTGATTTTAGCTAAGGCCATACCAGAGTATGTGATGTTATGCATGCAAAGTTTTGCGTTGTTCTGGTAAGATGACCACGTGACCCTCATATGGGAAATCTGTTTTGCGTTTTAGATAGTCTTATAACCAATTGTTATAAGAAGAAATAGCCAGTTGTGCTTTAAACCTTTGAAGCTCAAAGGTGTTTTGTTTTGACCAGTTTGAGTTGAATTTTATTTTTTGGAATTAGTAACTTATTTACCCTGGAATACAAGTGCTCCTAAATTGATTCTTGGACAAAGACATTTATTGAAAATTATTCGGAATTCCAAACTGGAATATTATTCATTGTGATTCAACAAAGAACTGTTGACACATCAGTACAAAGCTGACTATCAAATACGTCATCGCCTTCCATCTTGGAATTTCATCGGGACTCGAACTCAGATTCATTTAGGACTTTTTAATAACAGAACTTCTATTTTTTAATTCTTGGATTATTTTTGGATTTGATTTGTAAACCGTAAGTCCTTTTTCTTATTTTTACCTTGTTTTTCTAGGGAAATAAATTATTTTGTTAAATTTTACAAAGCTTGTTCTCTTCACTCTTTTCTTGTTACTTTTGTATGAGCCTAGACACATAACACTAATGTACCAGTGGCCTAAAGCGTGATGATGTGCTAAAAGTCGTCTTATTAGCACAATAATATAATCCAAGATGTCGTTGTCTTAATTCATGATAATTCCAAGTTAATGTTTCTGTCCAAGAATATGACAAGCACACTGTATTGCCAGTGAATATGAATATAAACAAATAATTGCACTCAAATCAAAACTGAACACTAACAATACAATTGATTCTACTTCTGATATCATAGCAAGAATGGATAATTTTTCAAGTAAACATACATATATAAACAAAGTAAGTCATAAAATAGAGCCAGGATGTAAGACAAAAGTTCATTTCGAAAAAAATCTAAGTTGTAACAAGGTAAGATCAGTTATAATAAAGCATGTGGTAAACATTAGGTACAACAGGTATTTTTAATGGGGGGATCGCACCGGTGGCCTAGTAGTTAGAGCTTCTGCCTCGAATGCGGGAGGTCATGGGTTTGAACCCCAGCTGAGTCATACCAATGACTTATAAAAATGGTACAAACAGCTGCCTTGCTAGGCACTCAGGATTATGAGGTTAATGTTAGGACCGGTTGTCCTGATGTCAGGATAATATGACTGGGTGGGATATCATGCTACACGTCTGCGGCATGATGCCCCAGTGCTAGACATCACTATAAACTGCCACACTGCACACATCGTAATGATATGACTGAAAGATTGCTAAAGCTACGTTAAAAATGTAAATCACACACATGCATTTTTATGAGGGAATTCCAATGTCGTAAACATGTTTACGTTAATAATGACCTGGATTCTTTAATCCACAATCGTAGGAAAAATATTAGGTATGTATTCTGTTGTTTACAAAATTAATGAACTTAAATTTGGACAGGTCAGGTACAAATTACAATTTGCATAACACATTATCATGGATATAAAAGTAAACAATGCAAATATATATATATATATATATATATATATATATATATATATATATATATATATATAAGTTTATAAAGTTTCACTCTATTTATAGGATTATGAATCATTTTTTCTTTTTCTTTCCATTTCTGTTTACTTGGCATGGTAACGTATCATATATTTAAGCAGTTAAGGGGTCAATGATGTTATTAGTCAATTGCATTCTGCGTTCTTTTTTTTAAGGAAAATTTTCATAATAGAGCTCAAAGTAACAAAGTACCCCAGCGCCCAAGTTTTGTAGGACTGTACGTTCACACCATACCAGTTTTTTATTTGTCAGCGACAGGCCTGGAATATACTTATGTCATAACTGACATTAAAAAATAGTAGACAGAACATAGTTTACTTTTCTCAATGACTCGCACAACACAGTCTCTTGGTCTGATCACCTAAAGCTCTACGCAATGCGCTTATTCCGCTAACAGTAATAAAAGAATAAACGATACTCTAGAAGGATTGCCCTGCTTTAATCACAATCATGCTTACTTGACTTGATTCGTGCCTACATGGACTCTTAACTTGGAAGTACAATATCAATCAGCAAGACCTCTCAATAAAAAAAAGAAAAGAAAAAAAGAACAAAAATATGCAAGGTAGAGATCCATTACTGTGCAATGGTCTTCAATTGTATCTGCAATAATTCTAATCATATGAAAGAGATTATTAGGTTTTATACATATACTGTGATCAATGATAAAATTATCAATGAATTTAACAAATATACTTTAAATACAAAGATGTCTATATATATTTAATTTTTTTAATCTGATACTCAAGATAGGAATTATCCCAGACTCCTGGCACGAAGGCGCATTAAAACCTATTTATTAATGATACGTGAATGATACGTGGATCCAACTCACCTGAAAGTCATCATCCAAAAATAATTGTAAGCAGCCTCAGTAAAATATTCATGGTTATTCTAAATACAATATACTATTGGGAAAGACGAACTGGATACTCAACAATGGATCGCTGAATATGCTTTATGTTCCTGAATATAATGCTGAAATAAAAAAAAAACCCCAAAACACAACACACAATTCTGTACTTTTTTTGTTCGATTTAGCAAAGCGTCTGATTTTGTCTGGTGTGCGTATGTCAACAGCAAGTGTTTAAGAATTGTTTAGAAGCTGCATCTACACAGGAGGTCCTGTGTAATGTTGTCTGGCTGAGAACATTGTTTCTGTGTTGTTTTTTTTTTTAAATGTTGTTATTTTCTTTTCTTTTCCTCCAAAGTTCCTATGAATTATGCAAGGAGAAAATCTCTCACCAGTTATATTTTCATTGTTTGTTAACGATCTGGAATCTTTCTTGCAACTATGGTAAATCAATTTGAATACTGATGTATCACAGGGTGGAAATCATACTCTACAAGGATGAACTTTTACTGATAGAAGACAATGGCATGGTATACATTCCAGTGGAGGCTCACCATTCATGAGTTAGGTATGTGTGTCAGCACAGTGCCAATTCGTTTCTCCGATATGTTCTATACGAGGGATGCCACTCTCCTATATTTGGTTTGATGTTCTTAAATTTGCTCTGGAGTTTTCCTTCCATATATTTTGCCAAGTGCTGATTTATACACTATTTGATGTCGACATTGTTACGTTTTGCTAAATAACACAAAACATGGTTTGGTCCAACTACTTTAATGGCTAGATTACAACTGACCAAAACAGAGAAAACACATGCACACTAGTTTTTCACGCTAATGTTATCATAAAGCATATAGGGTTACAACTGAGTGAGAGCCTGAAGCTGACTTTAGGTGACCTATTTGTAGCAACAGAATGTTAATAGCGTATATTCCCACAGGTATAGTGAATATTCCATTCGGAAATGGTTGACTGCAGAATGAATTAACATCCGGTTAGATGTGCGCAAAACAAGAAGATATTTGTAAACTTCAACATTAGATGTCGACAATAATATTCGACAACAATCAATGAATATTTGACCTTTAATTTTCAATGCTTTATCTTTGTAAGGAAAAAAAGAGAAATCAGACACTTTTACTACCCTGAAACTATTGCTTATGTTGCTGTAAGTGATACACGATGGCTAGTCATTTTGACGTTGCTCAAGTTATTATGATGTAATAAAACCATGTGCTTTTAGTCAATTCCAGGGATGATCCCGGCTTTTAAAAAGTTGTCACTCAAAAAATTGCCAACCTCAATATTTTGTCGCCAATTTTCAAAAAATGTCACCAGAACAAGTAGTGAATATTTTTCCAATTCTATTAACGTAATAAGCAATGAAAATTGAAAAAGATGGGATAGATATAACTTTATTGACAACAAGCAATACAGCTATAATATTACAAAATAAATAATTACATGGCTGTTTTGCACTATTAAAATGTTATAGAATGACACATGATGATCCGTTGCGATTTTAGAGCTGCCCACTTGTTGAATGCAGTTTCAAAGTCTAATTCTTCACATCTGTACAAGCTGATTCTCATTAAATTCTCTAGGGTTGAGATGCCGAGTTTATTTCTGATGTCAATTTTTATGAGGTTCATCGTACTGAATCCACGTTCACAGTCTACAGTGCTGACAGGTGACACCAGTAGTCTCTCAGGAGCCACAGATGCACAAGGATATGTTGCCCTGGATCTCACTGCCAACCGAATCAAGTCCTTAACACCTCTATACACCTTACCATTCCTGAGAACTTGAACCCTAGCATAAGCCACAAAGCCAGCCAGCTCCTGACTAACCTCTGACTGATTGCCTAACCCACAAGTAGAAAAATAATCTGAAACAATACCCAAAACCTCTGAAAGAATGGAACATTTAGCCTGTGAGCCATACAAATAGGGATCAAACAACTTGGTTAGTGCACTTAAAACTATCGAATCCCCCTCCTCTGTGAACCTTGCCTTTAGATTGCCTATAACAATATCTACAAATTTGGCACAATACCATGCAGCCTCCGACCTTTGCTTAGCACCATCGCTAATTGTATGGCCTTTGTACTCAAAAGTACACAAACCTGATGAATCTAAACTTGGTTCTGCTGGAATCTCAGACTCTGACCTCAGACTTTCAAGAACCTCAACAGTGGAGTGGAGAAGGGGATTAACCTTGGGAAAGTCATATCAGATCTCTGATAATCTTGACACAAAACTGCCAAATGCCTCAGAATGACAGCCATATAGTGTGCTGTATAAACAAATTTGAAACAAGCAATGGGCTTATATAGTGCAAGAATCTTTGCAGACTTGTCTTTCAAGAAGACACTAACTAGAGCGGGAAAATTATCAACAACTGCCTGCACACTACCTTCAAAACTCAGCCACCTGTGGAATACCTGATGCAAACGAGTGTGAGAAGCCTCCAACACTGACTGAATAGCCTCAAGCCTACACATATTACGGAGGGAATATGCAAATACTTGTACATATTATTTAGCATATCTTGAAACTTGACCATGTATCTAACCTCGTCAGTTGCAGCATCTGTACCAAGAGCTAAACTATGTGCAATGCAGTGAGTTGCAAGCAAACCTTTAGTAGCCTCTTCAACCTGGTAACAACACCACTCTTGCAACCCATCATGACTGCAGCACCATCAGCTGACAAATCCAACCAGATTGTCCGAACTAAAACCAAATGACTTAATTAAACCTAACAACTCTGAATATATAGATTTTGCGTTTGCAGTTTGAAGTTGACGAATACCTAGAAAGTGTGGAACTGGTTCATCACTGCCAACCAAACTAGTTAAGTACCTAACATAAACAACCAAATTCTGATGTACTGAAACATCTGTGCTCTCATCAAGCATGACACTGTAAACACAAGATTCCTTGACCTCGGTAACCATCTCGTCAACTATTACATCGGCCAACAACTGCTGAAACTCACTGGTGCTTTTGTGACTGTCATATGATGTTTGCATATCTACGTTAAGGTCTGAGAGTTGGATGGCGCCCTGAAATGGAAATAATCACTAATTTTTTTATGCCATAAATGTTTTATTTATAATTATACATGTTCTGATTATGTTAATCATATAATCACGGTGTACTACAGATGTAACATCACATTAAATATTTTAAGGTTGTACGTGTGTTTTTCCCCAAGTTACTGTCATTTAAATCCACAGAATATTACAGTTAACAAGCTATAATATAATATTCTCAATACCTGTGTGATACACAACTGGTGCAGCTTTGGAACGATTGTATTGGCCAGGTTGTAGCAAGCCGTAAAGAAAGTGTTCCTCATGGCACTGATAATGGCATTTTTACTTTTACTAACAGCAGCCATCTTCGCTACTTCCATGGTCTTTGCATCCCGCATCACCGTTAGTGCATAGGTATGACTGTTGCCACCTGAAAAAAATGCATTATCAAATGTAAAATATCTACTTTCCTGACATCTACTGTGTCTCGCTCATTTTTTTAAAATAGAAACATCAGGTATTAAGCAAATCTATATTATGTATACTATTTTCCAACAATAGTTTTGTAAGGAACTTTAGTTAATAACATTTAATACTAAAACCCCTATGATCGTACTTTGCAATGTAAGATAAGTGACGTATAATGCGACCAACAATTTCATGCATTCAGTAATTAAATGCCCCCCACCCCCACCCCTTTTTATGGCTGGCTTCACAAAGTACATCTCTGTCAACCAGGAGTTCAGAAATTTATTTTTGCCGCGCTTTACATTCTTTTTGCTTATAGTGAATTGCTTCCTAAATCCCAAGAATGATCACTGAATGCCGTTGAATTTTTCTCTACAAGCAAACTAGGATCTCCATTCCCACTAGCTACGATGTCATAGCCTCAACTTGATTTGTTGTGGTTGAGGTAGGAGTAAGGGTACTAATAATATTAGTACTACATTCCCACTAAAGAAACTTACACGAGTCAACACCGGGCATTAATTTACCGTATATATAAGCACTAACTACCATCATTAAATTAAAAGGAGTGAAGAAACATATCACAGAGCATATGTGCCCCCCCCCCCCAAACCAATTCGGAATTTTTTTTAATTGAGTCAACAGTGTTATATGCATATACTAGTTAACAATAAGGAAATAAGGTGGAATATAAAATGTGGGAAATAACGATCACATGTATGGTAGCTTGAGACAACATCTGAACTGTTAACATAAATTCACACCCATTTTAGGCATTGTTAGTTATAACAAAACGGGGCATGGTTTATTTGTCAATCAATTGCTAGTGCTTTCACTCACTATAGAACAGGTGGTTTCTTTGAAGTATGTCAAAGAGGCTTAAGTCTAATCTTCAGCTATTGTACAGAATATGAAATGGGGGCACGTGGGGGGGGGGGCAAATAACGCATGCCACAGGGAGAAATGGCGTGTCCTTTTTGAGAATTTCACGTGTATTTGCACGTGGATTTGGACCCGTGTATCGAAGAATATTTAGTGAAA
Source organism: Megalonaias nervosa (assembly GCA_016617855.1). Taxonomy (NCBI): domain Eukaryota; kingdom Metazoa; phylum Mollusca; class Bivalvia; order Unionida; family Unionidae; genus Megalonaias; species Megalonaias nervosa. The sequence goes on from JAECUM010005607.1 coordinate 83,008, forward strand.
ACGATGCTTAAATATGCCGCAAAAAAACTTCTCAATGGTAGGTCCCAATCTGCGTGTTTTCAGATTCAATCTCCCGACTTGGCTTTTGAAAAGATATTTTATTTTTTGCATGACACGGTAGAATAACTGTACGGTATTAACTAAATTTATTCAACGACTATTTGAATTCTTTGGAAATTAATGAATTCTTTCTGTACATTTGAAACTTCAACACAGAAGGGGCATTTTTCACTGGAACGTATTCGGATTTCTTGGAACTATTGGAATTGATAGGCCTTTTAGGAAATAGGAATTCATTCACCAATATAAGGTGGAATATAAAATGTGGGAAATAACGATCACATGTATGGTAGCTTGAGACAACATCTGAACTGTTAACATAAATTCACACCCATTTTAGGCATTGTTAGTTATAACAAAACGGGGCATGGTTTATTTGTCAATCAATTGCTAGTGCTTTCACTCACTATAGAACAGGTGGTTTCTTTGAAGTATGTCAAAGAGGCTTAAGTCTAACCTTCAGCTATTGTACAGAATATGAAATGGGGGCACGTGGGGGGGGGGGCAAATAACGCATGCCACAGGGAGAAATGTAAGTTAATTTAATTCTTTCACTCCTGTATTTTGAGAAATAAATTATTTTCAAATATACAAAACTTGTTTGTTTTGTTATTTCTTGTTGCTTAGTTTAAGTCCCTGCAGTCATTACACAGGATTCACGGCAAAAGTAAATGATCAATGAGCAAAATTAACATATATTACTTACCCCGCCTGGATTCATGTTTGGTGACAAACTCCTTCTTTAAAATATCACAGCCAGTTGTAAATGAATTGACGACTTGTGCCTTGATACATGTATCACAGAACATCTGCTTTAACTCTGTATCATATCTCAACTTTTGACCCGTTTGTCATGATGTGGTGTTGCACTTGAATCATTACTACCATCACTACATGTAGATGATGTTGGACTGCCAGGTATAACATCAGGTTCTGTGACTGTGTTGTCTGATGAATTTGCACTTAATCCAAATGCTGTTAATTTTGTTAACTTACTTTTAGGATGAGATGATGAACACGCAACTTCTAACTTACGTTTACCCATGATAATGTTGCACTGTTGACAGTATATAATTCTGATTGAGATTTTTTTTCCATTTGCTTTGTATTTATACACAGCAATTGGTACTTCAAAGGTAATCAGTTTTCTCTTAAGTTTCAGCAAAACTATTTTATTTGTATATTTAAAAAAAAAAAAAATAGAAGGATTAGCCGTCGTTCAATTATACTCCAACGCTGTATTATTGCGGGCTCTACATTATCATGGCAAACTGGTTTTTCCAATTAATTTTGGACGCACGCCGTCTAGCGGTTGTTTACAGATGTAAAGCTGTAGCCAGTAAGGATTCAAATATCTTACAGCACTGTTTCCTCTTAAAGTCAACATGTTTTTAATAACTTTACGATGAAATAGAATGAAGATCACGTTTTTGTAAAGTTCATGAAATTACATTCATCATCATATAATAAACTCCAGTCGAACATGCTATACCTGCATTGGCTTTGGTTACGAAATATATTCAATGTATCGTCTGATGTTTGATGATTAAAGGTCATATATTGATGGTGACATATATGTTCTTACAAGGTTAAGGTTGCAATTTCATTTCATGGTAGCCAATATGGACCAAACTTTACAAAATGTTGCTTATGATCATACTTCTTGTACATACGTAAGAATATAATAACAGTTAAACTTTCTTTATCTCAGTAATATTTTAATATTAATAATAATAATATTAATAATAGTTGTTATATAGTTACATTTCTTTGCCCATTTTGAATTTAAATTCATATGAAGTTAAATAATAGTTGCATGTAATTTGTGATGTTCTTATTCATGGGTTTTGCATGGATTTACTCTTGAATTACATTTGTGTGTTGGATTTTATCATTGGATCCTTTCCTTTATTGTGGAAATTACTAAACCAGTACAAGCGTGGACATTTCTTCTCATAGGTAAGTCGTATTTTATTTTTATTATAATATCTTCGTGCTATCATACGTAAGTTGAGCAAATACCGCGATAATATAGAGTTGTTCCCCCATGGTACGTTAATCTGGGTCAGCCACCTTATGCTGTTTTATTTACATTTGAGCGCTTCGTTTGACAGAGAATTTTTATAGGAATAGAAAGTGGGAAAGTCATTCAAACTTTACAAATTATAAGTAAGCAACAATAGCAAAACAGTTTTAATATGTACCAGTAAGAACATTAAGTACCGCGATAATACAGCGTTCCAGGTTAATTGTAGCCGTTTCTGTTCGCGTCTTCAGAGGTCGGTCGATTGTAGGTATAGTCCGGTAGCATGACTGAGTGTATATTTTGTCGCCAATAAGGACAAAAAATCGCAATTTGCGACATTGGCGAAGCCCAGGATGATCCCTGCAGTTGTAAGTGGCTATTATTTACGTCTGATGCCTATTCAGCGAGCGATGGAAATGTCCAAAAATATCGGTGCATAGAAACACCGAAACGCACCGAAACGCCGGAACGCAATATAAACACCGAAACGCACTTCAATTATATCGTATATACCATAGCTGGAAACTGCAATTTGCGAAAATTTTGACATAAGTGTATCGGTTAATCTATTACTAATAAATACATGTTATTAATGAATAATGCCGGGATGTATGAACTTTGTGAAAATCATCAATTTAAATAGCCGTACAGTGTAAGTGTAATTAGCAAGAATTATGCGCGGACAATTATTTTAATGATCAAAATACAAAGATACATGCAAAAATGGCATGTCAAATCATTTCCGTATTTATTTTGGAATTTACATCACAACAAAATTTTTTGGCACGTGAATAGCTAATTTTCCCATATCGATTGTTCAATAATAATAAGAAGAATACGACAAAAATAAACTACACGCAATTTTCCTTTTATGACAGCTTTTCTTCAATACCCATATGTATTCACTTATTTGTCAATGGCATTATTTGCATATATTGCTAAAACATTAATCTGCAAAAAATGAAGCACTGGTCAGTGAGGATTAACACCAAGATTCCAGTGAACCACTAATAGCAAACGTCAGACCTTTGCAGATTATACAGATTGGAGTAAAGGTATCAGGAAAGAATCAGCGATCAGATTGTGCATTTCAAACTTCCTTTACCTGTTTTCTGTCTAATTAGTATTTAATATGTCACAACACTAATATGACCGTATTGGCATGTTTACTTTGCAATCGAGGCAAATGTATGTGCTATTTCAGAATACGATTTGATGACAATGGCATGTTTCTTCGTATAAAAGCGTTTCAACTCTGCAAATCTTTGGTCAGTTGACTATGTTCATTAGTGAATCAAGATAGATGGCTGAATTTCCATGTGGCAAGTGTAAATTGGAATGTGACCATGATACCATTCTATGCTCTGATTGTTGTAAATGGTACCATAGGAGATGTATTGATATGTCTCAGCAAGAACTTAAATCTTGGTCTTTAAAATCACTACAATTCCTCTGTAAATCCTGTGCATTTGATGGTGATGAGTATGATGCAGGAGCAGCTTTATCAAGGTAAGAGGATTTAAATAATTTTATTTAGTATGTTATTATTCTGCATGTTAGTAAATGTTTTCAATGAAGTTAACTTTCAAACTATTTTGAATGTAGTTTGCATTATTAAATAATGTCTTCATGTGTACAAGATAATATTTTCCTCAAAATAAGTCAGTAACAACTGCTTCTTTATTTCAAGTAATAAACAAAATTGAACTATATACTTAGTTTCTTACAAAAATCAATCAACATAAATAATAATACTATTTTCATTGCGTTTTCACTATTATTATTATAATGTATAGGAGGCCGTGTGCGTCTTTTTATTCTAATACACTCAAATATATTGAAATACACTTAAATATACTCAAAGACCCTCAAACACGTCATTTGTAATATTAACTGTTTCTTTATATTGTGTTATTATTGTGTTATTAAAACAAACATTAAGATATCTTCTGTCAAATATCTATAATATATACTGATAATGATCTGTAACTCTAAGGATTTTACTGATTATATATATATAAGAGATAGAGAGGCAATGCTACTGCATGGGCCATATCGACGTTTTGATAATGACAATCTTACATGAATTAACCGTTGTTTTACAGACTTCGGTCAGCTTTGGATGATGGGAAGCCAGCAATCTTTATTAATGCAGCCAGATCGGAGGAGAAGCTCCTACACACTCACAATATCAGGCCTATCGCCCAGAGCGGCAACACCGGCAGCTGTGATCCAGTAGCAACTGAACTGCTTAGAATGTTCCACCCGGCGTTCGAAACACGAAACATACGACTGTCTGTAGTTGGAGACGGCAACTGTTTGTATAGAGCAGCAACCCTAGCCATTTCAGGCTCCGAACATCTTCACAAACTGCTAAGGTTGATGACGGCTTTTGAAATGATTTTGAACAAAACAACTTACGATGAAAACAGTGATTATAATTTACATGACTTGTTTTCAGATAATAGAATTGTAACAAGCAGTTATTCACAACTTGTCCGTAATGCAGTTGTCATCAATTCGTATTCTGAAATGGCAAATATGTATGCCCTGAGTGCAGCAATAAACATGCCAATACGGTCATATTATCCGCCCCAACTGCATCCAGAGATGTCCTCAGAACCGTACACTAGAATCGTACAGGGTAGAGGTGTAAATTTTTCTGATCCAGAAATCTGCATCATGTGGAGTCAGATGTTACTTGGAGACAATCTTATGTCTTTTAAGCCAAATCATTTTGTTACAATTCCTAAATTGCAATCTAGATAATTCTAACTCTTCCAACAAGAATGGAGAAATTGAGATATCAATCTCATCAGTAGATCTCAATAAATCGAGTAGCAATCCTTTGAACAGCAGTGCCGACGCTGACAGGACTGAAAAAAATAATTACGCTCAAAATGATAACGTAAACCTTACGGAAGAGGACGGGAATGAGGACAATCCTGCTAAAGGGGGACTAGAAGTGGGAAAATTCTTAGATACTAGCAAAGTATTTCATCTTCTTTTATCTTCAGAAAACTCCTTAGAAAAAATCCCACACGGTAAAAAAGAAAAATGTATATTTTATTATTGACAACGGATCCAATATCATAAATCGCACCAAGAAATCAAAGAGTAGTTTTTGTGATGATTGCGGTAGTTGGAACTCGGCTTTGGGTTCCTCACCGAAATCCTATTATTTATTATGTGCAAACGGTGATCTCAAGAAAACCTATTTTTACAAGGGTCAATTCTGTAATCATTCCAGAGTTAAAGGAGAACAGGGACATATGGAGCGGAAGTATATACCTATGGACCCTCAACCAGAATCAAACAGAGTTGTTGTGGTCCATAGGTACTATACTTCGCTAAAAGTCGATCAGTTGTATAAGAAAAGAGTTACTTGGTTAGGGCAAGGGGGATTAACCAGTCGACTTACTGTAGTAGAATACAGTGGCACATTTCCTGGTCTAGCCCTCCATGGAAATTCAAAAGATCTAGTATCAGAATATTTACGGACACCAGACTTTGTAATGACAGAAATAAAGGACATTTACAGACAGACAAACCACAAATTATCTATGAAAAGCTTAAGAGATATGACGAGGTGACGCGACCGACTGGAATGCAGCAAATACGTGACAAAAAGAAGCATGAAAAATTGATGGGACTTACCACAGGACATAGAAAAACTGTCGTGGATCATATTCAGCAACTTGAAAATACGATTACACGAAGCCATCCTTTCGTAAGAACTCTAATACGGACTAATGGAAAACGCCATGCATTTTACTGTATGACGATGAACAGCTAACTGACATAAAGAATATGTGCTGCAGTGGACAGACTGTTTTAGGAGTGGATAAAACATTTAACCTATGCGAAATGCATGTGACTGTAACTTCTTATAAACAACTTTCTGTAATTAGACAGCGTACAGGACAATCATCAATTTTTATAGGACCGGTCTTCGTGTACGACAACAGCGACTTTGAGAGTTACTGCCACTTTTTCCATCATTTGAAGATGAAATTAGTAGACATAGATTTGGCTAAACTTGTGATTGGAACTGACGATGAAACGGCAATGGTCAAAACCATAACGACCGCATTTCCAAATTCTACTCATGTCTTATGTACCAGACACCTTCGCGAAAACACTACGCGCAAACTTAAAGACGACGCTGTTGACATAAAGGACCGAAATCTTATTTTGGAAAAAATATATGGAATTGGAGGAATTATGGACGCTGATGACACAATTTGTTTTGAAGAGAAATGTGATAACTTGGAGTCTTTCTGTCGGGAAGTTTTCCCAAAATGTATTGACTACTTTCAGTATAGACTGAAAAATCAGCTGCTGACCAAGGTAAACAGACCTACACGACATCATCAGACGGACAGTCTGAAATCGTGACTCCGAGGATACGTGGAAAGAAACCAGGACAACGAAAACGGAAAATCAACGAACGTACAGTGACGAAAAAAAGACTAAGACAAGCAAATAGCATGATTTTAGATATGGTACATTGCAACGGACGCACTTCTTGTTGCATGATAATTTCTCTGATCCTATATAACAACTTGTATGTACTATTCATGTGCTTTGAATCAGCCCGCTATTTTCAAACTGATTTTCATAAACAAATACACGGCAATTCCAATGTTTGATTTGTATGCAACTAGTATCTTGACATGCACATGCCCGCATTTCTTAGTCATATTTTTTATAAGGTTTATATTTCATATTAATAGGACTTATATCATAATTTTATATATAGTATGGCAACGTGTTAATTACTTGGTATATTTTAGTGAACTATATATATATATATATATATATATATATATATATATATATATATATATATATATATATATATATATATATATATATATATATTCATGCTTTGTTCATTCGTCGGTATGATGAGGCCACGGACGTATCAGTTTCATTGATATAACTTGGGATGTGTTTATTTCTGTTGTTCATAATATTTAATCTTATTTGCTGTCCGAGCACATGTCTTATTTGAATAATAATATACCTATGAAACAAATACAGTTTGAAACATGATCCCAAAAATTGTCTTTGTGTATTAACCACATTTCTGCAACTATCCGATATCCCAAACTCTTCCTCCAATAGTTTAGCTTGAAAGCATACATTAGCCAACCCGATGTGATATTATGTACTATTAGCTACTACATTTGTAGTATACACCAGTAACGGAAATCAATATGGAATATGTAACTACTCTGAATCGTGCTAATAATAACAACAATTAGTGATAATACATGAATATTAAATTCATATAACAAATTCTACACATATACCTTACACTACAACAATATTTCACATCATGACTGTCAAATAAAGTTAACAGTACAATGTAGTATGCAATTCTAGACTAACAGCCGCAAACAAACACCGAACAATACAAACATGCATAAATAGATATTCACTTTGTTTTCCTAGTGTAGATCATAAGACAAAAAAAGCTGGATAGAAAAGAATGTTGAAACACAGTGTTCCAACTCGTGATTTTAATAATTTTTAAACATTTGTGTGTTATATGGAAAAAAAAACAACATTTTGACATATGTTCCAAAAATTGTCTTTGTGTATTAAACCCATTTCTGCCGCTATCCAGTATCCCATACTCTTCTTCCAATAGCAGAATAGGTCTAAAAAACGGTCAACGAAAGACGGAAATGATTTGACACGCCATTATCGCATGTTTCTTTGCATTTAGACCATTATCGCGCATAATTCATGATACCGTAGTTACAGTTAAACTATATAGCTGTTTCGCCGGCTGGCTTGCGCAAATCTCACATATCCTGGAACTTAAGATATTAAGAAAAATGTATTTATTAATAACCACAATATAATAATCAACTTAATAAATCAATATTAATAATAGCTGAAGCATTAAACTCGTGTATAAATTGCAATACACGCTGTTATTAATTTTTTTTAACTTTCTAAACTGTCGCCAAAATTCGCAGTTTCCAGCTTCTTTTTAATTTGATGTTGCATCTCTTGGAGAAAAGAAAGTACATATTAATTTATTGTATAAATAATATTAAATTTAACAGATATGAATTATACATACACAATCAATATACACTATGGTATATACGATATAATTGAAGTGCGTTTCGGTGTTTATATTGCGTTTCGGTGCGTTTCGGTGATTCTATGCACCCCAAAAAATATTCCGAATGTATGAGTTACCTCTATATCCCGAAAGAGTACGAACTTCAAGGAGTGTGCTGATTTCAGGCGTCTATATGATGGATTGATGGACTTCCGGAAACATGACGTGACTTGGCACACGCTCCGTTGAGGTGCGACATCTAAACAAACATTCATCATAGGAAAACAAAATTATTTCAGAGTGCAAAACCTCAGACATTTCTAAATGGCTTTGAAGACTATTATTCTTATCGGTGGGCCAATGAAAGGTATACTCATTTCCGAAAGCATAAAATATTTCAAGATGAAACCGGCACCTTATTATCGAGGACTAATCTGTCATGTCCTATAGTACATATTCATACACCGTCCTGTTTTTTTGTATCACTCCCCACCCACCCAACCATTTAAAAAACAAAAAGGATAAATGATATAAAAATAACGCATAGTCATTTCATTCATCTGTTTCGAATTTTTTTTACCGGTTTGTTGCAAAGGGAGTTCCAAACACTCTTTAACTTTTGGCATTTTAAGCGAGGATGGGTTTCTTTAGTAACACGGTCACCATATTTGCATGTCATTGTTTTCAAGCAACAGATTTAATTTAATTCACTGTCTTTGATAAACTTAATAATGGCGTAAATTTTGGAGATAAAATCTCTGAACACTTTGTATTCAACTGTTCCTCTTTTTCAATTAATATCTTTTTAGAAATATTAAAACTTGACATTGCAAATATTGGACACATTTGATGCAGTTTTTACTGAAATGGACTAATCTGGAATGCAGATAATGGCCGAGCAGTCTGTCTGCTTATTTATGTTTAGAGTTTCTGTTTGGTTTGAAATGCAAATAAGGTGACAGTGTTAGGTACTCCTTGTCAGCAGTCAGGTTAGAAATGATAAATTGATGAATGAAATGACTAAATTTTAAGTATTTTTCATATCCTTGATGCTTTTCAATTTTAAAGTAAGCAGAGGGGTACACCCCCCAAAAAATAAAATGAGTGCTTATATACTATACAACTGTTTATCTATATATCTATCCTATTTTATTTTATTGTTGGTTCATGCACCAGCTCAGGTTGCACTAAAATGTTTCATAATTTTTTTATTGCAGAGACTCCTTTATTTCCTCTTCATGTTTCTGGTTATTTGCTGTGGTGTCTAGATAGATGAATAAACCACTCATCACTAACGTGCTATAAACTATCGTGATTGATAAATAGTATCATGTGCACACTGTAGGCAATAACTGATCTGTTGTTTTGCTTTTTCAATGACAGGTACAAGATTTAGACCCCTCTCATTGGATTTGCCCAAACCATTGTTTCCAGTTGCTGGGTTCCCAGTGATTTATCACCATATAGAGGCAGTTAGTAAGGTAATTCTGCAACAAACACCAGTCGTATTACTGTCTTTTACAGGTGATGCTCAATTTATGCCATGGATGCATTCCTGTGGTTATGGCATAAATCAAAATGGGTGTAAATTTTCCAGTAGAATACTTGTACATTAAGGAAAATCTTTGGCAAATTATACCTCTAAGTTTTTCAGTATGATTATTTATGCATAATTTTCAAACAAATTAATACATATAATGTGTATGTGAACTGCATGCGAGTCATAGCACCAGGCACCAGCAGTGGCTTAAAAATGACCACAGTGGTGCAAATTAAATGTTATTTTATTCATTATATATGATGTTAAATGAAAACACTTTCAGGGGTCACGCTACCAGGTGAAGAGGGCGAAAAAGTCGCCTGAGAAATGTAAACTTCGCCTTCTTCTGTTAGAAAAGCGAAAACAACTTCGCCCTCTGATTTTTCGGACGTAAAATGGCTGTAGATTATAATGTTTGAGATGCCCCATCACTGTAGCCAGTAAGTTCTGGCACTGTGGTAACCCAAGGCGAAGTGTATTTATGTGGTTTTGATACCAATCAGCTTATGACGACAAAGAAATTCTTGCACATTCACATGCAAATTTTAATAGCTAACTGACCATTAACCCTTTCCGGAGCAAGACATCATTGCTAGATTTAATGAAGTTGGGCATACTGTACTATGATGAATATATACCAAATTCTGTTTCAAAACTTAAACATCAATATGCAGATAGTAATTTGCTTTTAAAAATATGATCGGTGAAGAGCGTTTTCTAATTTATTTCTTTTTTTTTTATAAATGGAGATTTTAACGGCCGTATTTGCGTATTTTCTGTATAAAATCAGTTTGAAACCGTAAATGAACTTGTAATGTCGGACATCGATGTGTATATGATGTACCACTTCATTAAACTGTCAGTATTAGTAAATAATTGGGCAAATAGATTCAGGAAAATATATAATATAATGAAAACAAAGTTTAAAGATTATGTGATAGGAGATTTAGCCTAAATATTTAATAATGTAGGTCAGAAACATGTGACAATCTCTGTTGTGGAATTCGAAACAATGCTACAAGGTCAAGGTTGTTTTCTGACATACCGTAATTAATTTTCGTGAAAATACGAAAAATATATATAGTAATGAAGCAAATACTATTTAACCAATGCATATTGTTATTACCAGTAGGTAGACAAATAATACAACCATAAATATGCAGTCATATTAATGAATTTTTTTAACGAAGCAAGAAAGTGAGTAGTTATATTAAGAAAACCCTCTTTCTAAAAATAGATGCACTCGCATTGTGCAATACGTGTTCTTGGATGTTTCGGTTGGGGCAAAAAAGGGTCCAGTTTAGTTATATGTCGACTTTAGTGCTTCATTGTGTTGTCTATGAATAGTTACAGTAATGTTTTATCGGGAACAATGAAATCAGGACGAAGAGTATGGCTTGAAGTCACTTGTGCATTTATTCCTATGTACATGTATTAGGGGTTGTTTCAAAGAATGCTAGAAATATTTTTGACTGCAATTTTACACAAAACATGTAGAAATTAAATAATTAAGTGGTAGTTTATTTAGCTTTTTAACCAACTTGCAATTACAAGACTCTAATCTTGTTACTGCTATAAGTTAAAATTAATTACAGTGCATAGTTTCTGATGTGCTTTTTAAGTCATATGGCCAAAACACACTTATTTACTCAATCCAAACACACATATACTACAGGTATGAATAGAATGGGTATGAATATAATAATTTTGATACACGTACAAAACGTGTTGATAATAAACAGATAACACATATTTTTCAACTTGAAAATAAGGCATTGCTTAAAAATGTTAAAAGCATACTGAGAAATAGAGCACATAATTTTTGGTCTCACTTCTCCCTGTTTAACTTCCACTTCTCCCTGTTTAGCTCCCACTTCTCCCTGTTCTGACCAAAAGGAGAAGTCACTTCTCCCTAAAATTTAAGTCTAGCTTGACCCCTGACTTAAATCAAATTGGTGATTGTGAGCATCAGCTGTACTGCTTTCAAGCATGTAAGTTTTATTGGATTTTGGTAATTTACATTTTCATTGGTACCATATTTAATAGTTGGAGTTGCACAGACCCAGATCTTCTGTTGCATAATGCTCTGACTGATCATGGATATTTGCATTTTGTTAGAAGTGATCAGTAGAATAAACAGTATAGATTTGTATCTGCCATCGCTTTATGCAATGGCAGATCAGGGTCTCTGTTGTTTACAGCTGGACTTGACTTATAAGCTAGTGTAGACAGGATCCAAATTCATACATTGGGGAAGGGGTCCTATTGTGTCCACAGAAGGATCATTGTTCATTGAGACCATAAATACATGGTTAATAGCTGTAACAAATTTCATCGCATTTAGCACGTGTGATGTTGATTTTTTAACGTAGCTTTAACAATTTTTCAGTCATATCGCTATTCTGTCTGCAGTGTTGCAGTTTATAGTGATGTCTAGCACTGGGGCATCATGCTGCAGTCATGTAGGATCATGTTCCACCCTGTCATGTAACCATGACACCAGGCTGACAAGTCCTAACACTAACCTCTTATTGCTGAGTGCCAAGTGAGTCGGCTGCCAGTACCATTTTGATAAGTTTTTGGTATTACCCAACTGGGGTTTGAACCCATGACCTCCTGCATCCAATGTGGATGTTTTAACACATGGCATTTAGTACCATACCAAACTGTAACCTTACAGTATTTCTGTTAGAACTGGTGATTAATGAATTACACACTGTTTCTACCATCCTTAAAAATCCAGGAAAAGCTTGCCCAAAAGTGTTTTCATGTCAAGAGTTTAGAATAGTTATGGATATTCAAAAGAAATGATTAAACTTTGTCAGCATGTAGTTTATTATTTTTTTATCTGATTGTTGTTTATCCTGCAACATTCAAATGTGAGATACAGGGATCATATGTAAACGTTTTGTTAAAGATTTTTCAAAGTCGGTAGTACCTGTTTGCATAAGTGGATGTCATCATACTGCTTCTTGATGGAAGGAACATCCCTTGAGACTGAAGGATAGTAGGTTAAGATGTTCAAGTCTCAGTGGAGTTAATATCAAAATCATAAGTTAGTAATCTGTGGTTAAAGATGCTGCATTTGATGGTGTCTACTGTTCTTATCAGCGTTCTCTAGGATGCTGAAATCCATGTAAAAGTATAACCTTTGGATGCATGAAAATTCCAACAGTTGAGTCCTTGGTAAACAAGTTTTATTGTTAGTGAAATTTTCTTTTATTTGATTCATTTTAACAAAACATGTATCAGTCATGTAGTGTGTGAGCAAGTTCAGGTGATTCTGATGGGGTTAGGTGAAACCTTATAGGTCAGATTTTAGGAGATTAAGACACCAGTTAATCAATTGTCAATGCCTAATAATCATTTTGATCAAAAGGCTAATTGCATGCATGTTTGACTTGACACATTTGATAAACATTACATGGCACAGTTTTAGTTCTTATATGGTGTTTGGAACACTTTGCATTTTATCATGTATCTTATTTAGAAAAATAGTGCCAAGAATTTGGAACTAATTTTGTTTTTCAGAGGTAAACAAACTCCAGTGTTAATTGTACATAATGATAAGATCAGCTGTTTTTGTGTCATTACAGATATACTTTTGTTCTCGAGTGATTATCAGATGTGTACTTAATTATCACTGTAATTATCATGTGTACTTTTAAAGTGGCAACTTTACAATATGACTTTGGTGGAGCTGGGTACCATGAACAATCCTGTTCTATGATATCTCTGAACATTCCACGATATATACCACAGTATAGCGCAAATATGTTAGGTGCCAACAATATTTTGTTCTGGCACAGTGGCCTGAAACTTCTTTTTTTGATTTCCACCATGATGTCAGTAGTTGGAACAATATCATGCTCAGATTTATAGGAAAATGGCACCATATTATACATGTTATTTCATTTTTTCCAAAACAGAATTATCTTGAGATAAGAAAAATAAAATAGCTCAAACGAAATCACACATCATGAAATTAAATGGTACATATCATATGGTAGATGATATTGCTATGTGTATGTTAATTGTTGTATAAACTGTGATAAAAAACCCTGTAAAGTTGGGATGATATTGCTCTGACATTAGAGAGCATGTTAATAAAAAAGAAAGTGTTGACACTGAAACCTGTAATTTGCTATTTATACTACTGATATGGTAGGCAGTGAATCAATGAGTAGTGTGCCAATCCCTAGGCAAGATATTTATCAGGGAGAGCCAGTAAACACGAAACACACTCAAGATCAAAAGTTAAAGATCAGTTCACAATATTCATTGGCAGTAAATTTTTTTCTGGAGATTTTCTGAATCTGCCATCTGTCCATCAGTTTGCACAAGTTTGTTATCACTATTTCTCCTAAACTACAAGCACATGGAAATCTGACTGCTGTCTCACTTCCCACTAATGTGGCTTAACAGCACTAATTATTATTATTATTACTGTAGTTATTATTGGCTCTAGTGAGCATAGACCAGGCTAGCTTAAAGGATGGTGATTGCTGTGGTGGCCTAAGTGGTTAGAGCATTAACCTTGGATGGGGGAGGGTCATGGGTTCGAACCCCAGTCAAGTCATACCAAAGACTTATAAAAATGGTACTAGCAGCAGCCTTGCCTGGTATTCAGTGTTAAAAGGTTAGTGTTGGGACTGGTAAGCCTGGTGTTAGGATAATGTGACTGGGTGGGAAATGATGCTACTTGTCAGCGGCATGATGCCTTGGTGCTAGACTATAAACTGCCACACTGCAGACATCATAACGATATGACTGAAAGATTGTTAAAGCTACATTAAAAATGTAAATCACACACACACACACTTATAGGATGGCCTGTTGTCTGTTTTCCAACTCCATTGTCTATCGATCTCTCTGCACAAGTTTGTTATTGCTTGTCCTCCTACACTACTTGGATGATTGCACTTAAACTTTGCACACACATTCATTGGAAGGCTTTGATTGTACAATTCTGAGCAATATTCTGTCCATGGCTTGAAGATCTCTTGATCTTCTGTGAGGCATTTTCCTGATTTGTCTTGGATGGTGGTGGTTTTTCCTTGTATAACTCATTAGTTAAAAAGAAGAAATATTCTTATCTTGTCTTTCTGAAAGTTCTTTTTCAGTAATTTGAAGATCAGTCTCTTCAAGAGACGCCTGTTATTAATAATGATATTTATTATTATTGTTATTATTATTATTATTCAGTGTTTTATCTACCCATGCATCAAATACGCAGCCTTTTCGGATTTGACGCACAAAAGTTGTTGACGGTATGTAAATTGATGCACCCCAAAGTTATATTTTGCTGATTAACACAAAACGAAGGTTTGGTCTAAAAAATCGTCGTTGGTACGTAAATTGACACACACCAATGTTATGTTTTGCTGATTAACACAAAATATAGGTTGCTGTAACTACTTTATTGGCTAGATAACAACTCTCCCAAACAGGGAAAACTTGCGCACATCAGTTCTTATGCTGATGTTATCATAATACATAGAGTTATAAGTGAGTGTGGAGCCTGGAGCTGACCTTATGTGACCTGTAACTGTAGCATCATTTGTAGCAACAGGATGTTATAACCATATAATCACCACACACAAGAAAGAGGCAGAAAATTAACATGTGATTTTAAAGTGATTCTCACTAAAAACTATTATTTTGTGCGTATCCTTGACACGCAATGAAGCAACAATTTCCATTCGTTCAATTGTATGCCTTGCGTTGTTCCAAGATACTGTCAGCATTCGACTGAAAATGGTGTCCAAGGCAAACAAATTAAAATAGATCTGAAACAACGAAATTATAATTTGGATGGCTTTTTTACAACCGACCATCAATAATAGTATTGTTATCGAACCAGTGAAGCCTTCATCATCTAAATATGAGGTACCAGTTACTCGTGGGGCCCCGAGTGGCCGAGTGGTCTAAAGCGCTCACTGTTACGGATCACTGCCATCTCACCTCTGTCTGCGTGAGTTCAAGTCTCAGGCTCGGCTAATGTGGGCACGTGAGAAAGCCTGCCAGTAGCTTCTCGTGGGTTGGTTGTTCTTCCCGGGGTTTTCCAGGGTTCTTCCTCCACCAATTATACTGGCCACCATGTATAGCCTATCTTGTGCTGAAAAATGGCGTTAAATCCTACAACAACAACAACAACCAGTTACACATAAGATGAAACGTAATTTTGTGCAGCAATAGCTGAAAACATACAGCTGGCTACTTTTTCAAAAAGTTATGTCGAGTGAAGAATGTGACAGTGAAGATGCCTTTATGTTTTGCCATATATGTACAGAGGCTAAATAAAACCTCCATGATCAAATGTGCAAAAAACAATAACTTTCAGAACAGTACACTGACAAGGCATGCTGGGTTACCAGAACACAAACTGCTGATTGAAGGTCCACAGTACCAGGCTGATTTTAATGCAGTTTTACAAACAAGACATAGCAGTGAAAGTGCTACTTTTGCCTTGACGAGTCAAATGACTTACATGAAGCCATTTGTAGATAAAACACTGATTATTATTATTATTATTATTATTATTATTATTATTATTATTATTCCCAGGTTCCTAACATGAAGGAGATTATCCTGATAGGATTCTACCAAGCACAAGAAGATCTCACAAAATTTATCATTAATGTCCAGCATGAATTCAAAATCCAAGTCAGGTAAACCTTCTCAGTGCGTGTCTGATTCAGTGAATGTAATACACTGTCATGAATTCAAAATTCAAGTCAGGTAAACCTTATCATACCACATCAATGAGTGTAACACACTGTCATGAATTCCAAATCCAAGTCAGGTAAACTTTATTATAGAACATCAGTGAATGTAACGCACAATCATGAATTCAAAATCAAAATCAGCATCAGTAGTGCATCAATGAATGTAACATACTGTCATGAATTCAAAATCCAAGTTAGCATTAATACTGCGTCAGTGAATGTAATACACTGTCATGAATTCCAAATCCACGTCAGGTAAACTTTATACCATATCAATAAATGTAACACACTATCATGAATTCCAAACCCAAATCAGCATCATTAGTATACCAGTGGATGTAACACACTGTCATGAATTCCAAATCCAAGTCAGGTAAATCTACATCACATCAATGATTGTAACACACTCTCATGAATTCCAAATCCAAGTCAGGTAAACCTTGTCATAAACTTTATTATAGAACATCAATGAATGTATCACACAATCACGAATTCCAGATCCAAGTCACGTAAACCTTAAACCATGTCAATAAATGTAACACACAATCATGAATTCCCAATCCAAGTCAGGTAAACCTTAAACCATGTCAATAAATGTAACACACAATCATGAATTCCCAATCCAAGTCAGGTAAACCTTCTCGTAGCGAATAATGAATGTTCTAATCATTTGAACTTCACAACTATGTAAAATGTTATAGAATTTGATTCCAGTTGACTTCATCCTGATGTAATACACAGCCACACTTGATGCTGTTTTCATTTTTGGCATGAAATTTCATAAAATGTGCTTGAGAGTAGATGGCTGTAATCAGATATGTGATTCCAACTGTTCCTGGAGGAATTAGTAGCGACAAGGACTTTGGGTTATTGAGAATTCATTCCAAGGCATTCTGGATTATATCAGTGTGGTACATCAGGACATTCAGACTCTTGGTTCATCAAGATATTCAAGATTACTTAAATTAATTCAGAACAGTCTACACTTTTGGACTTGTGATAGAACATTTAGGATTTATTTTGGGATTTAATTGACAATATTATGTATTTTGAATTTTCTTTTTGTATTTTAAGGAAATAATTTATTTGTTGATTTTACTAAACTTGTTGGTTTTGCTACTTTCTTTTACGTAGTTTAAGACCTAGAGTCATAACACTTGAATCAGATGATTAACACATGTTTTGTAGTGTAGATACAATGTAGATATGGTAAAATCAAAATCTTTGTTGTCTTTGGAAATCAATTATGCAACTAGTTTTGTTTCCAAACATGAAAATATTTACATCAAAAGAGCAGCCTGTCAACATCATTGACATTTGAGTTATCAGAAATACCACAGCTGATGGTCTTACTGTTTATAAGTTTAAACATGGATTTAATAGACACTGTCAGATACTACAGAAACCATTATGTAAAACAACTCCAAAAAATGTTGCTTCCTTTATTCACATTTCCTTTAGTTATAGTCCCTAGTGTGGTTCACTGTCACATGGACTGGCATTTTCATACAGGCTGGAGAAACAGTACGTTGGCACTTATTTAATGGACCGTTGATAAAGTGGCATGTAGTGTGAACATGATGTACGAGTACTCTTTCTATGTGTTATCATTAAGGTTCAACCTTTCTGAATCTGAATCTGAATGAATACAGTGCAGGGCCGGTTACGGCATAAAATTGTACTATACATATACTTGAAAGAGTTGGTTCTTAGTTAGCAGGGTGAAAATTAATCAGGTTTCATTGACAAATGTGTAAGGCTAACATAATTAAGGCTGTTCCATTTAAACATACATTGTACCCAGGGAAGGCAATTTCTAAAATATATGTGCCAGGGTACTCAGATTATGGATCTTTTATAAAAACTAAACAAAATTTTAAATTGCATGTATGGGTGACTACTCCACGTTAATAGTGCCTTCCCTGGGTTCCAAGTATATTTTATTCGAAAAGCCCTTATCTAAAATGAGAAGTAATATACCAATCTGACCCATTATAATGAGAATGGTGTGACTTAATGTGAAACCAGTCATTTTAATGAGTTGTGAAACTGGATGGATTCACGTGATTTTCAAAATTGATTTAAATGACATTATTTCGTGTATACTCATTTTATTTCTATTATTTTGAAGTGTTCTGCTTTGTCTCAAAATTAATTAATTAATTAATTAAAAATCAAAGTAATTTCAAAACATTACTTATTATTGCAATGAATATGAACCTTTCTTTTGTCATGACTATTGGTCACTGTTTAGATGCAAATATTGCCTGTATATAATGTAAAACGGAGAAATCTTGTTTTTCAAATATATGTTCAAAGGATAATTAGAACATGTGATCAGAAAATGGAAACTATTTACATTCTTGTATAGGCAGCATACATGTACATTGTTTTTATTTTTCAAGTACCAGGCACTGTATCAATTTAAACTACCTTTTCTCAATGAAAATTGTAACATTTTTTATTTGGTATGTCTGAAAATTAGGGTAAAAAAGTAATATTACCGACCACAACTGTCCAGGAACTCGACTTTGCCATCTTATCATTTCTTTCCAAATAGTTATGCTGTATATCTTTAGTTATAACTAAGTCTACTATTATAGCTGTAGCTTTCTAGCCTTTAAGCCAGGAACAAATGACAAAATGGGTGAAGCTTGATGTAGGAATACTGTTGGAACCATATCTGTGTGTGACTTTTCTTATGTACCTTGAGTATACTACATTAAAATGATGTTGATGGTATCACCTGCCGGGACACATGTTGCCAGAAAATGATATATTTATCTGTTGTATGTAACAATATGCCATTTTTTTATTATTGTGAGCATGGTAGCTCAGTTGATAGAGCTTACGAATTTTTAATCAAAGGGCCATGAGTTAGCTGCACAACCAGGTAAACTGGATCTGCTTTTCCATTATGCCCTTTGAAAAGGCACTTGGCTCCCATTTCCTTGACATGATATAACAAACAATGTATTCAGGCACCATTAAAACCAACAAGATACACAAATACAAATTGTTTTATTATTATGGTGCAAATATTTCAATTTATAGTAATTTGCTAATATTCAGTGACACCCAAACATTAGGAATTATATAAAATTCTTGCAAAGTCTTATCACATATATTTTTGCAACATTTCAGATATCTGCAAGAGTACACTTCACTTGGAACTGCTGGAGGCATTTACCATTTTCGTGACCAAATTCTGATGGGAAATCCGCAGTATTTTTTTGTAATGAATTCTGATGTGTGTGGAGACTTCCCTCTCATGGAGATGCTTGAATTTCACAAACACAGACCAGCTGGAACCTTTTGTACTATTCTTGGCACAGAGGTATTGTATTCTGTACCCTTCCTACACAACACACATGATATATTTAACAAAGTTGTTTTCCATTATTGGAATTTCATTTCACTATTAACATCATCATCATCAATCCCTTAACCCAAGAGGTTGTTGGGGCACCACAGTTGACTTTACAGCCAATTCTGTACATCTTTCCCTGTACTCTACTGCCCTTTGGGAATCTCCAAATCCCATGCCTGTCCACTCCTTAATGTTGTCTTCCCACATGACACACCACATGAAGACAACTATTAACACATTGATGGAATATCAGTTTTGCAGGATCAGACAATGTTAATGTTGGTTTTACTGCTGCAGATTGTATTTTTACTGCTTCCAATCAGCAGAACTGGTAAAACTGATATTTATAATGGTGGAACCACCATTAATGTTCTCAGACTTAAAATATATGACTATTATCTTTATTCCTGCACATTAGGAAAGTTTGTGCAGAAATCATTTAAAAAAAGTCCCTCTTTGTAGGTATATTTCACAAGAGGTGTCCAATCAGAACATATAATATCATTTAATGATGCGAGACAAATAACTTTGGCTTGCGAGACCCAAAAGTAATTGTAGCGATAGAACATGAATTTATTTGCTTTTGAAAAAACGAATATCAAACCAAATGTGCAATAAGATCCTGAAAAACAGATGGATATTCAAAAGAACATAATGGTGTTTTAGTCATCAGTGGACTAACTGTACTTTTAATATGTATTGATACTCTTGCAACTATCTGATGAAAAATAAGGTGTTATATATTAGCGTTTAATAGCACATCAGTACAATAATGGCCATATGGTTAAAAAGAAATTGTTCTGTTTCAATAGTCTTGAATGTTTGCTTATGTGGCTTAGTAATGATACGTCATGGAGTCATTGTGACATCAGTAAAATTATTGTAATGTAGCAATAACAACTGGCATGAGGGCAGTTTAAAAATGGCCACTGTTTACTTCTGTGGTCTTTTTCTGGCATGCAATAGAATATGACCATTGTTACCAAAATTAGAAAATTTTTTAAAATCATTTCTTCTCAGACCAAAACTTGATAGAACACATCCAGACATGAAAATATTTTGAATTGATACAGGTGGTTCTTATCCATCATCAGATATGGCCAATGTTACTAAAATTAGAATAACCTTTAAGTGGCTTCTCCTAGAAAACTGCTGAATAGATTTTGACCAAACTCGAAAAAAAGCATCCTGGACTGAAGTCCATTCAGATTTACAATAAAGACACTGTTACTAAATATGGAAAATTATTCGAGATTTTGTAAATAACCATTTAACAGAATTTGAACAAATCTGACAGAAATTGGCCTTTCTTGAACACCTTACCAGACCTGCCAACTCTTACGATTTTGTTGTAAGTCTTATGAAAACTACTCTTAAAATACAGACTTACGGCATACAAGCAAAGACTATGGAAAAATAATCGTTGCCAAAAAATCCAGATAATTATTTCATCTGTGTTTCATTTGGATCCAGGTTTCATATTAGAATTACTGAAATAAATTAGGTGACCAGACTAACTTTACAGCAGCACCCCAGAAGCTTTAAACTGCACCTATTTGATCATGCAAAGCGTCTGCATGAGCAAACTGTTGATTATAGAATTTTTAAAAAATGGCATCCCAAAAGTGATGCATGTTTAAGTCAAAAGGGAAAATACGCCTCTAGAAAAGTGTTAATAATCAACATGAAAGGATAAAAAGGAATATTCAGATTCTTGTGAATAAAAGATGGAAAGGACACAATTACTTTTATTTTACATCACGTGCCAATTTGAGTACGTCTCGTGGCGGGAGATATGATTGCTGTCGTCATATGAAATGGAAAAAGAATTTCCAAGAATTACGTCAAGCTGAGAGATAGCAATAAGCCATTTAGTTGCATAGGGTTGGGAACTAAAGTTTGTGCAACTGTACTAGTCTACAAGTACTTTACAAACTTTTCAGTTGAACGTAATATTATCGTCGCTGCGTCAGTCTTTTAATTATGTTTTCTAATTTTACAATAGCAGTTATTGATATTTTGTTATACCTTATGGAAAACTGGTCAATCTTATGGAAAAAAATCAGCTGCCTTACTGAGACGGAGTCGTCGGGGTTGGCAGGTCTGCCGTACAGATTTATGTATAAAGATGCTGCTCAACCATCAACCATCAAATATGGCTGCACTTACTTCAGTTGTTGTTGTAAGGTTTAATGCCATTTTTCAGCACAAGATAGGCTATACATGGCAACCAGTATAAATGTTGGAGGATGAACCCAGGAAAACCCCAGAAAGAACCACCGACCCATGAGAAGCTACTGGTATGCTTTCTCACATACCCGCATTGGCCAAACTCGAGACTCAAAACCCACGCACACAGAGGTGAGAACTTACTTCATTAGAAAAACAATTATGCAATTATATCTAAAAACAATGCTGAACAGAAATTGTTAGACTTTGATACAGTTCATCCTGGAATAGGGTCCTTTCTGTATTGGACAAGTGAAGCAGATACATGGTCAGATATTGTTGAATATGCAAGATCTAGAGATGGAGTCGGCAGCACTGGAGAAATTTCTGTGGAAAGCATTCCACTGACCCAGATTTCTTGGACACCTGTGCTTGCATTGATTTATAACAGGAACACTGGGACATCTTGTTTTGAAACATTTTAGACCTATTCCAGGCAGTTTAGGAAGTTTGATTGGTAGAGGGATTCATTGTTTAAGAATAATGATTGTGCTATCTTTAAGAAATTTATACCCTGGCTGGAACACATGAGACGTAATTTCAACTCCTGGCTTTTTCCTTGGGAATTTTCCTTTGTGTTATGGCAAACATTTAAACTTTACAAACTTGGCAAACTTTGTAGATTCCATGATTATGAAACCTTCCATGCATTGCATATCAAAAAGGTTCATACAAATAGTAACTGTAGCAATTTATTAGAATTGTAAGGGTCTGAGTGTAGCCAAGCAGGCAACCTGAAAATAAAAACATTAGCCCAGATTAAATTCTGTTGCCCAGTGAGACTATAACAGTTGTTAACTTTGAGAATTCCATTATCGATTTATTTTCCTGGTTACAAGGCTGAGAATTATTTGCCATTGTAAGGTATCTTTGTTGCTCAGTTTTGAATTGCAAAAAGTGGAAAACAAGTCACAATATTTTTTAACAGCTCATAAGGTTAATTAGGGTTTGTTCCACAAATAAAGGTTTGGGGATGGGTGTAGATCGGGGTGGAAGACAAATTTATGTCAAAAATACCCAGGCATAATTAAGTTTAATTGGAAAAACACTCTTATTAGTCTGGATTAACTCTACTAAAGCCTTCACCATCAATACCTTTAATCCTCTAAACCTAATTTCTGGAACAGAATTAAATTTTTTATATGGTAACTCAACCATTCAGGCTGTCCCTGTGTTTTAGACTCAAGATTTGTCACAATCCCTGATAATAATTATGCAGGTGACTGAGCAGATTTAAGGACATTGGAAATGCATTACAATAATAAATTTCATGAAAATGCAAGTTAGACATGTAAGTTACCATTTTGTATATGGAGTTTTTATTCACTCTACTGTTCATTAAGCATAAACTATTCCTGTGTAGGTTTGGAAATTGTTGTGTATCCTTTTCAGATAATGAACAGTTTGTTCTGCCTTTGCTTCATTGATGAAAAAGTCAAGTGGCTAACACTGTTTGGTTCCAGCCAGAACAAAATTGCTAAAAATAATTAACTACAGTTATATATTAGGTTGATATCAAGGTCACATTGTTAAATACACCTGCTTATTACAAATTATTATTATTATTATTATTATTATTATTATTATTATTATTATTATTATTGTTATCATCATTTTCAGGCAACAAGGCAGCAGTCCATGAATTATGGATGCATAGCAGAAAACAAGGATACTTCTGAGGTTTGATTTTAAAAATGTTGGTAGATATTTGTTTATGAGGTCACTTGCCCATAAGTAATAGTTACAATATATCATTTAGAAAAAATGTAGGTAGATATTTGTTTGTGAGCTCACTTGGCCATAAGTAATAGTTACGATACATCATTTAGATAAAACTGGGATTGTGCTAACTGCAAATAACCCCTATATATACATACATTGATACATACAGATAGATTGACAGAAATTTGATGGTAATTTAGTGTGGAATGAGAGTGCATACACAAGTGATATGTACTGATTAACTGATGAAATTAAAACCAGTAAATCATAGCAAGGAAAGGATATTAATATGCTGCAGCTGTTTGATTGCATAGGCCATGCCTGCAGTTTGTTAACCAACAGGGAGAAACAACAACCAAAAATTAGTAAGGATTACAATCCTGCAATTCAATTAACCATTCCAAGAGCACAGTGTAAAAAATGAACATTTACAAGAATCAATTGGTAGTTACTATTGAAGTCTTTGGAATTAATTATTTCTGATTTTCTTTGATACCGTATATACTCATTTATAAGTCTATTCTAACTGCAGACAGTACACACCCAGATTACTGTTGCATAGTTTATCAGCAGATCTGGGTGACTCAGTGCAGTTTGTTAGTAATCAATAGAACAAACAACAGTGACCCTGATCTTCTGGTACATTATGTGACCACATATAAAGGTCTATGTTGATTGCAGTTGGACTTGAGATGTAAGCAAGTATATACGGTATGTTGGTAATTGTAAACATGGTCTACTTAACTGTAATTTTTGAGTTGTGGATATATTAATTTTTTTTAGAGTAATGGAAGATTAATTTGATGTGAAAATTGTTACTCTGGAAATTTCAGCAAAGCACTGTGCGGAATTTACATTATTTAAAAAAATAAATACAAACATAATTTAGAACCAATTCTGTAAATAAAAACTAATAATGAACATGAAATTATGTGAAATTAGAGAGATAACTGACATTTCCAAAAGTATTTTTGAATTTCATATTTAGTACATAATGTTACATAGCACATACAAGATGCCTGAACCTGCATAGTATTTTGACACAAAAAAGTTAGTCACCTTTTTAAAAACATGGTGTTTAAAAATCATTCATTGTCATTATTTGATTTTACATAACCAATCAGAGAGTTTTCCGTGTTAAAATCATGGTGTTTAAATTTATTGTTCATTGGCGTTATTTGGTTTTACATAACCGATCAAAGATCAATAAGACGATGTATTGCAGAATGCATGTTCTGAGGAAAAGAATGAGACTAAGTGTAATAAGGAGTTGGATGATAGTTTTGCTTATAGGTAATTTTGACATTTCTTGTAAATCATTCAGGTAAAACGGCAGCTGTATGTATAATTTTATATATGATGATGTCGATTGTTTTTCTTTTGCAAAATTTTAAGCTAAAATTCTTTGACTACTGACAAGTTTTCAGTTTCAAGTGATCATGACTGTGCAACATTAGCTAAATTTACATCATTGTGAACCACGGGCTATAGTACTTCGTACCCTGTGGCTACCTTTGCCAAGATTTCATTAAAAAGAGTATGTCATCAAAAACACAATTAACGACCACTCTGGTGGCATTGTGGTTAGAGTGTCCACCTCGGATGTGGCAGGTTGTGGGTTTGAACCCGGAATGTTACTGGGTAGGACATGATGCTACATGTCAGTGGCATGCTGCCTCATTGCTAGCCATCAGTATAAACTGCCACACTGCAGACTTTGTAGTGATATAACTGAAATTTTTTTAAAGCTATGTTTAAAATCCCAAACTCACACACACACACACACAATTAACAATGTCCTACATACCAATGAAAGTACCTGTATTATCAATTGACAAGTGACTGTGCTTGGAAGAGAAACAGTGTAAAAGGTCAAGGCTCCAGTCACAGTGGTGCATAAAGTTTACTTACATTCACGTTGGTTGGTTAAGCTGATTTAAGCATTTGCATAAGAAGCAAGGAATTTGATTCTTCCTGCAACAATTCTTAAGAAATGTAAATTAACAAAACATCAAAATGCATACATGATATCAGTCTTTATTGACAATTACTATGTTTCCTCACATTATTTCACCTGTGTTAAATTATTTTGCAGATGTTAAGTTGTTTTACAGGTGTTACATTATTTTACAGTGTTACAATATTTTACAGGTGTTAGATTGTTGTACAGGTGTCACATTATTGTACTGGTGTTAGATTGTTCTACATGTGTTGTATTATTTTACAGGTGTTACATTATGTGGAGAAGCCAGAAACTTTCATCAGCACTACAATCAACTGTGGCATTTACCTGTGCTCACCATGTATATTTGAACCTCTAAAGAGAATATTCAAGCAGAATTTGGAGGAAAATTACAAGTATGAAATATTTATATTTTCTTCAGATACTGTTAATGAATTTTGGGGTGGTGGGGGTTACAATTTCTGTGATGCCTGTGGATGTTACAAGCCATAAATTTAAAGTCACAATGAACAATGATCCTCCTGTGGATCCAAGACCTGATTCTGCTGTAAGTCTTTTGGAAATGACCCTTAAAATACAGACTTAAGGAATAAAATCACAAATTACAGAAATACAATTGTTTGCAGTAAAATCCGGGTAGTCCATATTTGATTCTGATCCACGTTTCATAATACATTAATTGGAATTGGTGAAGGAATCAGACTAACTATACCGGAGTACCTCAGATGCTTTAAACTCTGCACATTTTATGATGCAAAGCATCTGCATTGCTTATTTCTTTTCAAATGCAAGTGATATGTCAGATGAAAGGGACAGTAAACTTCTGGAAAAGTTCCAATAGTACATAATAATAAAAGGCAATACTCAGATTCTTGGAGTAAAGGTCAGTAAGGGCAGCTGTCTTGTTTAGTGGACATCATGTGTTAATTTGTGTATGTCACATGGCAGGAAAGATGATTGTTTTTTGGCCCACATGGAAACTTTATAAGGAATACGTCAGATTTGGGAGATGTCAAGAAGGCATTAAGCTCCATGGAGTTTGGAATTGCAGTTTTTGAATCTGTACTGGAGGTAATTAAGGTTCAAGTCAACTTTACTAACTTTTGAGTTGTACACAATGTTTACTGATGCTGCATCAGTCTTGACTCACACTTTTTGACTTTTAAATGTGTGTTTTCCAGCTTGACAATAGCAGTACACGATATTTTGTTATTCCTTACTAAAAACTGGTCCAACTTAAGGAAAAGGATCAACTGCCTTACTGAGAAGGTTTTGTTAGGGTTGGAAGGTCTGGGATCCCTTCCTCATTCAATGAATTTAAGTGCTGCCAAAATAAATGAATTCACTGTATTTATATTAGAACTTCAATCTCTTCAGGATTATGTGATCATGGTTGGGTATTTATTGAAGTGTAAATGTTACCTAATCACTCACAAAGTAAATAAAGTCTGAGTTAATTGATAAAATTTACACTAATAAATACCCAAGCTTGCTCATTTAATTCTTACAGTTCCAATTTTCCTCCTTTCTATCATCCAAACATTTGGTTTTAGGTAGTATGTAGGTTTCTTTCATTAGCCTTTTCACATGGCACCAGAATACATTGCCCCATCTTCAGTAGCAAAGGGCTGTTGAGTCTTATATAGCATTTTAGATCACCTAAAATGTTGGAGTGGGTCATAGCAGTGATCTTAGGATGTTTTGCCACTCAGCATGATTTCTTTTTAATTTCTTTCAAGGTTATTGCTTTTAAGCTTGTGTCTAGTACCTGTTGTTTTAGCATTCATTCTTCAAGCATTCTATGCATTTAGATCGTTCAAAAGCAATGTTTTGTCCATTCTTATTGAGCTCCCCTGTTTATATGTTGTATGACCATGACCTTCAATAACAGCTGGTGAAAAATCATTGAAGGAAATATGCAGTAATTTTTTACTGTAGAGTGACTCATAAAGACTGCCATATGCTTGGTCTGGCTACAGAGGTGCGTGATGGAGCACAGGAAGAGACAGCAATTATACTGTTTGAACTTCTAATCAGAGATTTTATCTGGGGTATTAGGGAACGATCTTATATTGGTTTAGTTGGAAGATGAGGTTTCCAAAAAGTGCGATAGGCATATCAATAGTTTAGAAGCAAAAGATTACGTGACAAAGAAAATCTGTGACATGAGTTTACCTCTTATTTTTTTATTAGGTAAGTAAAGTTTTATTCCATACCAGAATATTAATGTGACAAAAACTGAAAACTGAGAAAAAATATTCTTTAAAAAATTGTGAATTTTTTAATGGGTATTGTTTGAAATCTTGGTTCCTTTTGTACTTGACTAGTTTGTTTCCTAAGATTGATAATAAATTCCATATATTTCTATGTATAATTTTTGAATCATGAATTCATTTAGTTATGTAACACTGGATACACAAAAATGTTGGGAAATATTAACATTTTGTACAACTTATTTTCTTAAGATAATGACCTTTTGTTTAATAAATATACAATGACATATTTGACAATTATGACATGTTTATATCTCTATTTGAAACTGTTGTGGTAACCATCCATTTCACTTTTGCCCTTCAGTGTCGATGGTACCAAGGAATTTTTGTGGTAAATTTCATCAAAAACTAATGCATGTCTGTTGTTTAGCAAGGTCTGATGTACCCAGATAACAGTTTTGTTGCACAAATTTAAAGAATCACAAAATTTGCTTCATGAAACATATTGCACTGTGTACTATATTATTTTCGTATGCAAATTGTGTTAGTTGTAGCCAGAATTCAAGATTTGCATACATATGATTCTACCAATAACAGGTCAAAAATACCGTTTTAAAGGCCACCTTACTGCAGTTATCATTTTAGAGATGAAATCTGCCATTTT
Organism: Megalonaias nervosa; assembly: GCA_016617855.1. Lineage (NCBI taxonomy): Eukaryota > Metazoa > Mollusca > Bivalvia > Unionida > Unionidae > Megalonaias > Megalonaias nervosa. The sequence goes on from JAECUM010005607.1 coordinate 111,608, forward strand.
TGAGAATTGTGAGAGGAAAATAAAAATGGTTATTGCTCATTCTATCCACTCATTACATAAACTTGTCATTAGCTCTCTATTGGGGACCAGAACTGTTCCACCAGTAAATGAATTGGTGCAATGACGCTTGCTGGGTGATTACTGATCTAAATAAAAATTGTTACTCGATGGCTCAAAATTAATTATCTTATTCTTTAATTTGGAGAGCTTACAGTAAAGGCAGGATATTACTTGAGGTGTTATAAAGAATAAAGGGATCAAATGTGGTCCATCATGGCTGTGTGTCTTCGTTAAAAATTGGCTGACCTTTTGGCAGAAGTATTATGTAAAGGAGAGACGGACAAAATTGATTTAAGCACTTGCATATATGTCTGATTTATTTTGTCTTGTTTAATTGTTATTGGTTTTTTTTTAAGTTTTAAGAAGACTACTTAAGGGAAGCTTTCATTATTTTTATCAGTTCATGTCGTTGTTGTTGTTGTTGTTGTTGTGGGGCTTAACGCCATTTTTCAGCACACGATAGGCTATACATGGCGGCCAGTATTAATGTTGGAGGAAGAAACCGGGAAATCCGCGGAAAGAACCACCGACCCACGAGAAGCTACTGGCAAGCTTTCTCACATATCCACATTCGCCGAATCTTAGACTCGAACCAACGCAGACAGAGGTGAGCCAGTTCATGTCAAAATGCCAAAATGCTTTCTCACAGAGCTAAAAAACCATCAGCAAAAAACTATTATACAAAGTTAAACAGCGCTTATAAATAAGATTTAAGTCTGTGCAGGTGAGTATACTAAGTCCTGAGTTGTAATGTTGATACAGAGTGGATTTTAAGATAGTATATGGAGGAAGAAATAATACCACAAGACATAGACCGACACAATGACATAGGTGAAATCTCCTTCAGAAAACTATTGAGAGCTTAATAATCACAATGAATGCCATTAGTGGATATCAGGCAGTAAGCTTGCAAAGGAAACTTGTAGGTCTCCAAAATAGGCCTTTATTGTGAGAAGATTAGTACCACTTTGTATGTGAAAATGAAACATGTTCATCGTAGAATTTGAAAGTTAAAAGTTTATGTTTTAGATAATAGTCAGTTGTTAGTCACAAGATCAGTGTAATTTTGTTTGGCACTATAAAAAAAGGTGTTATTAAAGCATAATGCAGTATTGTCATTTTGTTGATGTATCTTACATCAAGTTTGTGAATATATTTGAGAAACATTTGGTTTATATTTATAACTATGTTTTAGGTTTATGATTCAGTTTTGTGCTAGATCAGGTGGCCTTCTGTCTTTGGTCCTTCTTGTTGTCTTGAAAGAGACAAAGTTCACTTGCTTTACACGTTCAACACAGTCGACATCTGCTTTGTAAACACAAAGTTAATTACACTAAAAAAAATTTTCTTTTAGCAAAAAATGATGCTGAAAAAGCAAAAAAACATTATTGTTTTGTAATTGGTACTTTTTAAGTTAACACAGTTAGCATTTATGATGAAATATATATATTTATTGATTATTGCAATGAATCTCTTACAATGGTATATCTTTTACCATCTACATAAATTTCCTTAATTTGTTGGTCTTATTAAATTCACACACACACACACACACACACATACACACTGAAACAATTAGGGTAAATTACATATGTGTATATCAGACCTTGATCTATAAATTGCATTGTGGACAGTTTTTCATGAAGATTATATGTTTTCTTTTAATCTCTTTTGTTTGCATACCTCATTTACTGTTAACAGTGTTGTAAATTATTAAATATTTTACTTACTGCAAAATTACAGAAAGCAAATTTCCTGACTTGAATTATTCTTCATGTTGGTTTGTTGCAGTTCAGATTGACATACAATAGATGTTCTGCTGAAGGAAGTGAAAAAGAAATGAGTTGATACTATTATGCTGTTTGGTATTGCCTTTCAGAAGACTGTGTTTTCTGTAGTACTTAGTTATCAAGGGGAATAATGGGCATAGATTCTTGTTAAAACCATGATCTCTGGTGTTCTTGTATATGTAATTCCTCAGCTGATTCAGAAGAATTTAAAATGTTTTTTGTGTTTGAGGTTTGCCATGAACTTTATTTTACAGTTGTTAAAAACAAATAAAAATGGAGCATATGGCCTTATGAATAATACAGTTTGATTAAATCTGGATTTAAGGTTTTACTTGCTAATCATTATTGGACTGAAAGGTTTATTTACCTTGTTGTAGAGTCTATTCAACCTGTGATTGTTGGTTTTATGCCAGTCTCTATAAAAATTGCACCAATAGTCATCGGAATGTGCAAAAATCTTCAATTTTGTTTGCAAGCCTTGCTTTGTTTGCTTTTTCGCAAATATTAGAAATTTTTCCAGTAAATTGTCACTTTTAGAATAAACCCAGCGAATGGTGATTGCATGGTCACATTATGCCATAAAAACACATTAGATTTTCAATTGATTGGATGCATATTAAATTAAAGATTGGTTGATGTGTACTTTGCCTGTCTGATATTTACCCTGTTTGCCTAAATTTGAGAGGTGTGTCAACTGTAGTCATCTGTTCCCTGTGCATATGGACCCTTTGTGTCAACTTGCCATCTGTGCCCTGTGTGTATGGATCTTGTGTGTCAACTGGTCATCTGTGCCCTGTGCATATGGACCTTGTGTGTCAACTGATCATCTGTACCCTGTGCGAATGGTCCCTGTTTGTCAACTGTGGTCATCTTTGCCCTGTGCATATGGACCCTGTGATAACATGGATCTAGTTGGCATGACCTATTTTTTCCCCATAAGCTGTATTTACCATTATGCTCATTTTGGCGTAAAATAGCAAGAATCGGGTCATCACAAGATTTTAGCTTTTTGTACTTGATTCTCTTCTGACACCAATAGTTGAGGTTCCTTGCAGTTTTAGGTTGGTTTTTTTAATTAAAATTTTGTGAAATTTGGGTCAGGCATGAATAGTTTTTGGGTGATCCACCCCAAAATTTTATATTCATGTCATATTTAAAAATGCTTGTTATTAGCTTGTTATTTTGTGTGTAGTTAAATTTTGCTGCAGTATATGTCCATCCATTTGCCTGTCCCGAGATGTTGACAAGCAATATTGCACAGAATTTACTCAGTAGGCAAGTAAAATTTATTTGTATTCATGTGTGGGTGATCTGATTAGCTTTGAAGGCCTTTACACAAATTTTTCAATTGTTAACACATTTGTGAACTTTTGAGACTATTTTGGGTAAAGACTGTGTTGTCAACCTTAAACAACAGCTACTTTAGGTACACAAAATAACATTTGTTGTACATACCTGTATGCGTATTCAGGTGATCTGAATAGATTTTTATGCCTGTATTGAATTTTTTTCTGTAATTTTTAATTTTAAGTCTCTAGCAGTGACATACATATTTTACAAAACACAGATCTAGTTTTTTGTTCAGCCTGGTTTAGCAAATTGAAAAAGTTAACAACCACTTGCATCTCAGTAACTGATCCCCATGCAAGACAAGAATTAGCCCCACATATTTCTATATTTAGGTAAAGGCCTATGACATTATACAGTATGAGTAATTCAGACAGACATGCTCAAATGAGAACTAGTGGAGTGAATGATGTTGCATATTATATATAGTGATTTGTATTATGCAAACAGCATTAAAACCAATATAGGTAACTTTCATACAGTAGTGACATTTATTTTTGTTGATGTATTTTTTTCAAAACTGGTGAAAGTTACATACAGGAGGATGGATTATGCTGCAGTTCCCATGCTGGACATAGTGCTCTAAGCACTTGTTTATTTACTGTTATAAAAATGGTTACTAATGAAATGGTGGAATATTGCTAACTTTTGTAAAACACATTTTTAGTCAGCTGTGGGTCCCATCAGTCAAAGTTATTTAAAAATGTATAGGCTGGCATGCATTTACTTGTCTAGTCTTGGTTGAATATCAATCACCAGGTAAGGGTCATTACATGGGGAAGTATGAGAAATAGTCCCCAGTCACTATTTGTCAATAAAACTATTGGCTAATGAGAATTTAAAAAAAAAATCATCAAAGTTTTGCAGGTTGATGATTATTTTTCTTATATGAAATACAGAAAGAAAAATGTATGTTGGCTTGTTATTTGTTTTTCATAGTAGGCTATATATCACAAAAAAATTTTTCAAGTTTCATTGATGTGAGCATTTCTTTCACAGGACTTATTGAAGTTTTAAATTTGTGTAAGCATTCATTTTTTAAGAGACATAATACATGCCATTTTACATCCAGCCTTACGCATATTTCATCGTGCTAGGATACACTTTAGTACCAAGTGATGTCATGTCGATGACATCATAATGTGATGGTCGCCTGATTTTGAGCTGTGCTTTAAGCATTGATTAAAGTACACCAAGACATGACGGTTATTCCATTCTGAGGCTGTCGAAGTAAAGTGCCTTGCTCAGGAACACTCCATGGCAGTTGAGCTACATTAGGCTGATCCTTTTGAACCTCACCCAGCATGCTAACCTGCACCACTGTGATTCCATGGTTTCCATGGAATCAGTGTCATTATATTCATTTAATGTTATTTTCTTCAGCATGTTCAAAGAAGAGTGGGTGAAATAATAAACATGTTCCATCGGTTTTTGTGCAGTTGTATGCATGTAAGTCTGTCAGTCTATCCATCAAACTTTCATTTCTGCTCCATAACTGTAAAACCGTTTGAGATTAAGGGCTGTAGCTTGGTATATGTGTACATCAGCACTCGAAGGTGTGTTGCTTATCATATTGGGGGTCCTGTCTTCAGGGTCATGGTCATGGCACAGTATTTTATAGTTTCCATCATGCTTTCTCTTTAGATCAGCCTCAAATTGGCTGTCATTGTGTGACCTTGGGCATGGCACTTTACTCCAATTGCCTTGGTGCTAAATAACCTTTTTGTGTTGCTGTGCCATATAACACCAAAAATGAAACCGATTCAGTCCTTTCATAGGTTGCACAGAACTTTCTGTGGAACACTTTTTAAGACAATTTTATGTCTTTTTCCATGTATGGAGACAATCTAATAATTTCATTAAGCCCTTTACACAGTTCAGGTGGTATCTGGGTTTCAGCTCATTAGATTTTTTACCAAGTTTTTCAATTGTTACTGATGGTATGACATTATTTGACTTACTACTGTTAGCTTTGATGTACGAGCCCAGAATGGAGCCTATCGGTAAGTATGCATGCATGTTACAGCTTCATGTTATTAGGTAAACAATACTATCTGTGTACAATCAGGAGTTCATAATAGACTTTTTTTTACTGACATGAGGGTTCCAGACAAATTGAAAACACTCTTTATAGCCCTTCAGCATTGGAATAAATATATATCTTTTGCATTCATTATACCAACACAAAACTTAACATAGAAGTTTAACTTTATTTGAAAATGAATCTATTCTGATTTGAAAATCCCATGTCCCAAGGTTTTAGTTAAGACTTTGTTTATTATTGGGTTTATTATTTTAAAAGGGTACAACCAGTACGATGTAGTGTAGTACACCAGATACATTATGAATATAAAATCTTCATTAATTACTGAAAATTATTTCTGTTTTATATCTACAGTACTTTGTTTACTGTCAAATGAATAGCATAATGTGAAACAGTTAGTGATGTTTACAAGCACCTGTTCAATTCAGTCACCTTTCTGAATAAGTAATGTAAGTTTACCAGTTTACATACATGTACAGCACTCCCTCATTATAACAGTGTATGGAACCCTCATTATAACACTATGTATGGGAGCAATAAGGTTTACTGCCTTATAGTGAGACTATCTTATAATGAAGTAGATACTGCAGACAAATCTGCTGAATAATGAAGTGGGATCCATAACCAAACCAGCTTTATAACAGGAACTGTGTTATAATGATGGGCATTATAGTGAGATTGCCTTATAAAGAGGTACATGATATATAAAGATTACTAATACTTCATGAAATGGGATCCCTGTGGCTATTCCCAACATATAACAGGAACTGTGATATAATGATCAGCCTTATAGTGAGGCAGTGCTGCAAATTATCATAAATTTGAATTATTCACTTGTGAAATTTCTGCCATTATTCCACTGTTGATTGTTGACTACCCATTAAAATAGTTGTATAATTATTTCAGTCACCATTTCTAATGTAGCCTATACCTAACCATGGATGTTGTCAAATTTTAATCCAGTTGATGATTTAAATGAAGTTGTCTTTTAGATGCATAATCTGGTTTAAGAACCACCAATTCAAAATTTGTGGTTTGCAACCACCTTTAGGTATCAATATAGAACATTTATTTCATTTTTAGATTCATCATTTCAGTCTTATTATTTGTTCTTTTTTGTGATACATGTACATTGTAATAAGTAACATGTACATTGTAATAAATAAAAATTACATTGTAATTACACTGTATAGCATCCTACATTGGAGTGAATCTTAATTCAAGGGGGATAATGTCTCTAAGGTAAAATCTTAGTGCCCATGGCCTTGACATGTGGATGAGATCTGTAACTAAAAGTTGATCCAAGACTATTAGGATGTTATTTAAGGCAATTTTCAGACTTCTAAACAACATGGATGCTTTAATGAACACCTTTGTTCATCTTTAAATAAAATTTGGTCAGTTATCTTTGTAAATCATTTTGTTAAAAACCAGCTTGAGAATGAATGCATATTTGTAGTTCATTGGATTTTGCATGTTAACCTTTGTTGCAGCATGCTTGTTTATTGTAAGATGGCCTGCTCTCGCTCATTTTAGCATGCTCTGATAACTGTGAACCTGCTTTTGATGCAAGGCAGATTTAGATTCCACTTTTATTTCCTCATAGAAATAGGAATATGAAACTCTGTTTTGCTTAACATTACGAAATCACAATCAATATTCTTGAACAAAAAATCTATATATCATTTGTTTTATTATTGGTAACAGTGGTTAGTATAAATTTTAGTAAGAAGTTATGTATTTCATTCTAAGTTGTTTAAAAAAAAAATACTTTCTCAGTAAATAACCATATGATGAGGTGTAAAAGAAAATTACCTAATTAAATGCTTACTCAGCAGTATTTATTTTGACAACTGTTGAGAACTGAATGCTCCTTTGGCATGATAACAAGTTAATTAACAACTTAATTGTCTCAGGGGATTACAGAGTATGTAAAGTTAAGATCTCACAGGGTAACATCCATGTGCAGGGTCAATCTGATTTCCTGTTAAAATCATACAACGTTGGCACAGACATAGACACAACAATTTTTTATTTAAAGTCAGTTTGCATTTACATATTAAGACAAACTAGTTCATTGGAGACTAATTTACCAATTATGTACAATAGAATAACAAGTAACTTGAATTAACATCCGTCCATCATGTCCATTTTATTTTGGTCAGTTTGTATATTCATGTATTCCATCACCATGCAACTCATATTTGTGCTGTTTCTGTGTGTTCAAATGACAGAGAGTTTTGCTCATGTGCTATTGAGGACAATGTGTATGGTGACATTTAACATCACTCTTGAGGAATTAACCAGTGCAAATAATACTGTTGAGTTTGGTAAATGTAATTTTAACTATGAAGCTGTAAAGGGATGTAACTCCAACTTTATTGATACATCAACTAGTGAGTACTACCTGTTTGATTTATCTATATTTTAAGTCTGTTATTAGTTTATTGACTTTATTTAACTTCTCAGATCTTATATCCATAAATATTAAAATCCATTAGATGAATATTTGTGTAGGACAGTGAGGTTATAATTCTTGTGTGTCAGTGAATGTTGCTAGAGCCCCAACTGCCTTTTACCCTGCTTCTAACCAAAATCAGTCTCCTCCACTGTTTTGTGCCCATAAACATGCTGCACTTGATGTTTATGGACCCTTTTGCTAACCAGTTGTTGAGAGAGAGATGTACGTTGTTTTTGCTAACACATTGCATGCATTACTAATTTTGTTTCCTTACCTTTCTTTTAAGTGCTCAGCTGTAACAAACATGTTTCAATTTGGTCCTAAGAATGTCCTTTTAAAGGCATGTTATTTTATTCTGCTATTTCTTTCTGTAAAATATTTTTACAGTACAAGTCATTGTGAATTGTTTTTAGAAAATGATTCCACTTTTTTAGATGTTGACCATTATCTTTTATTCTTGTCATCTCATGGTTACAACCTGATCAGTATGTAAAAAAGATTCCAAAAGTTACAGCCAATATCATCACTAAAATTTAGGTCTGTAATAATTTGCAGATACATTTAAAATTGAAGTAGATACAAAGTTGGTACACTTTTTTCTTTTTTTATTTTTCACAAGTTTCTTCAATTTTTTAAAAATCAATTTAGAAATTATATTCACAATATGGAACCCAAAGCGTTTTTGTATCAGAAAGTTTATCAGATAATTTTTTGAATAGTGAAAACAGGTTACTATTAGAGACTTTACATCTGTGCAGCCATTTTAAGGCATAAAATCTGGTCCTATAACTTAGACCATACCCAGTTAAACATTGCTAGGAACCTTAGGGTAAGCAAAGATTAATTATGCATGCATTTAACCATGTTAGCATAGATTAGATACAGCTAACCCAGAAAACTTCAAAGTCTGTTTCTTTATTCTTAAAAGTACTGTAATTTGTTGATGATATTACTTAACAAGAATATAAAATACTTTTGAAGGTGAATGAGTATTTTTAACACATAGCATGTAAATATTAATCTCGTTTGTAGAATACAAATTATTTTCTTTATCTACATCGATACTTCTCAATACAACTATATTAATTAAGAATAAAGGTCATTATATATGTATATAAAATAACAACAGCTATTTAACTGTGTGCTTTATTTACTTAACATTTTTTAGATTGGAACCTTACTTATACTATAAGATATAGTGTATTCAATATCAGTATAGTCGGTTTACAAGTGGCCAGTAGAAGTTGGAAGTTGGAGGCACAGACCACTTTTCTAAAGAAGCCAAGTGTCCATCATATAGGAAGACTAGAACATACTGTACATACTTGCAGACAAGTCCGATTTAACTGCAGACAAGTCCGATTTAACTGCAGACAAGTCAGATACAGATCTGCCATTACATAATGCTCATACAGGTCTCACTCTGAGATGTTTGTTATGGCTAATCAGTTGAACAACATAGAACATGATCTGCCAGTACATTATGCTACCACATATCTGGGTCTGTGTTGTTTGCACTTGGATCTGACTTACAAGTTAATGTATATGGTATTTTGAACTCAGAGATTTGCTGGAATCATTGAGTCTAAAGACTGCTAATTTTATTATAATTTTATTTTCTCCACAGCTTTGACTTCAACACACCAAACAAAGAAGTCATCAGAATGGAGCAGGATATATTTGTTCCTTTGGCATCCACTGGAAAACTGTATGTTTTCCATACAACAAGATTCTGGAGCCAGATCAAATCAGCTGGGTAACAACTCCATCCTCTCCCCAGTGTGTAAACCATTAAGTATAAAGCTACAGTCTGGTCTCATAAATCTGACTTAGAATTAGGGTTTTCTTTTCCACAAGCTAGTTGCATCCTTCATAGAGCCTTCAGTAGGTGACCCTATTTTTTTCATGTGTTTGGAGCAGTTACTGTGACTTCAATATTTTTATATTGGGTTCCAACTTTGTGTGGATTTTGTGGTGGATACATTTAATAAACTTAAAGACATCAAAATAATGAAGAAACAATAGGAACCCTTCTCAAATCCATGAAAACAAATATTGATGACTCTGTCACTGTTTTCAAATCAAGGAAATTTGATTTTGATACTCTTGAAAATGAATTCACTCTATTTTGTACTTTACCTGACCATATTTCCCTAATATATTTGCTGGCAGCTCATATCCACATACATTCTCTATTCCATGCCCAGTACCCTGTTCTAATAGAAATTGCCTTCCAGATTATTCTCCAGCTGGCAATTTCTGTACTTTTCATCAGCAGGGGATTAACATTTTCCAAAATACAGGTATTTCTACAATATTAGTATTTTCTACCAAGATACATGTATTCCTACAATACTGTTATTATCTGCCAATACCAAGATACATGTATTCCTACAATATTATTATTATCTACCAATACCAAGCCTCTCCATGTATTCAGATGAAGAATTCTGAAAGGTTTAACAAAGAAAAACCTAGAATTGATGCCAGTTTATTCTTTTGACATTTTCCATGTTCCGACTATTATTATCTACAAGTACCAAGATGAAGAATTCTGAAACTCTTAAGAAAGGAAACTTAGAACTGATACCAGTTTATTTAAGTCATAAAATAAGATACATTATCAGATTGATGCACTCTTAATTAACCGTGATGGGAACCATTTATAGCTCATTCAGATTATTAGCCAATTATCTCATTGTTAATTTGATTGCTTTGTGTTCAGTTGTTATTAGCCATTAGATTTAATGTTAATTAGATTTTGTATGTAATTATTAGCCATTTATCTTATTGTTAGTTTGATTACTTGCATGTCATTGCTACTAACCCTTGATCTGGTTGTTAATTTGATTACCTTGTGTGCAGTTGATATTAGCTATTGATCACATTGTTAATTAGATTTTGTGTGTAATTGTTATTAGTCATTTATCTCATTGTAAATTTAATTACTTTGCATTACATTGCTTTGTAATATATGCTTCGCAATAAGGTCATTACCAGCCAATATTCAGCCCATTTTTCCTAGACAGTGGGCAACCTGGCAGCTTCTCCTATAGGCAATCACCAATTTTGACCATTTGAACAAAGGACCCTGAATCAAAATCAACTGATAAATTACAAATATAGTTAATAACAGAAAGCCTGAGTGCATTCTGTTTATGTTTCTGTGTTTTGTAACTGTATCTTGAAATTCGATCAAACACCATAAAAACTCTACAGTAAATCTGCCAGCATAAAACAAATATGGCTGCAGATGACATCATTCAGGATCTGTCTATTGCTGTTAACCATTGATCTCATAGTTAATTTGATTGGTTCGCCTGTAACAGACCTGCCAACCCTTACGATTTTGCCGTAAGTCTTACGAAAATTACCCTTAAAATACATACTTAAGACACAAAAGCAAAAACCATGAAAAAATGATCATTGCCAAAAAACTGGAAAATTTGTTCATCTGTGTTTGATTTGGATCTGGGTTTCGTATTAGAATTAGTAAAAATTAGTCAGGGAGCCGACTTACTTTACAGCAGTTCCTCAGATGCTTTAAACTGCACCTATTTGTTCATGCAAAATGTCTGCATGATCAAACTGTTGATTATATAATTTAAAAAAAAAAATGGCGTCCAGCAAACGATGCATGTTTAAGATGAAAGGGAAAATAAGCCTCTTGAAAATGTTAATAATCAACACAGAAGAATAAAAATATTCAGATTCTTGTGAACAAAAGCCGGAAGGGACACAATTACATTTATTGAACATCACATGCCAATTTGAGTATGACTCATGGCAGGAGATATGATTGCCATCATCATGTGAAATGGAAAAAGAATTTCCAAGAATTACGTCAAGTTGAGAGACAGCAACAAGTCATTGAGCAGTGTAGGGTTTTGGAACTAAAGTTTGTGCAACTGTACTAGTGGTAAATAATGTCTAAGCATATTTTACCAACTTTTCAGTTGAACATAATGTTTATCGTCTCTACATGTTTCAAATACCAAACTTTTAATTATGTTTTCCAGCTTTACAGTAGCAGTTTATGATATTTTGTTACACTTTACTGAAAACTGGTCAAACTTATGGAAAAAAATCAACTGCCTTACAGAGACGAAATCGTCAGGGTTGGCAGGTCTGCCGTAATTATTTGTGTCAGATCAAGGCGATAAAACTATAAATAAATAAAAAAATTGCTTCATGTTGCTGGACATGCTCCGAGTTTGAAATTTGTATTTATTCAGGAGTCAGAAACTTTTCAGATCATGTGAATGTGATAATACACCTACATGATTGGTTCTGCATGGATGGAAAGATCAAGTTTGATATGGTCTAGGGATTCACTGAGGCAGTCAGGCTAATATGTATTTCTGTGCCATATCAGACAAGTTCTACATCCTCTGTTTGGAACAAATTTTGTATTAGATACCCCATCTAATAGTTTAGATTTTCCATGTAAAAGAAATCCAAAATGAATTTCTATTTTAAAAAATTTGATTTGGTTTATGAAAGAAATTTGATTTGTGTGTGTCAGAAAACACAACTAGATTTGTTCAGTTTTTGAGTGTGTGATATGGAAACAGGGATTAAAGAGTTGTATCAGATTCAGATTTTTCTGTATTTTGCAGCGCAGTGATCTATGCCAATCGACACTACTTGGAGCTGTACCGTGACACTCACCTCGAGCGACTGGCCAAAAACAGAGAAGGGAAGCCAAAAGTCATTGGAGATGTCTTCATCCATTCTTCTGCTCAGGTTCATCCTACTGCTGTGGTAATTATATTGACTGGTCTCGTGTGTATTGTTTGTCAAAGAGGAATTAATATATTGACTAGTTTTCTGTGTATTGTTTTTCTAAAAGAAATTTATCTAATTTTATGTTGATTTGTTTTCTGTGTGTTGTTTGTCTAAAGTGAATCATCTAATATATTGACTGGTCTTTGTATTGTTTGTCTAAAGGAAATTATACGGAGCCATCTGTCCTTTAGCTAATTAAAATATACAAATGTAAAGCACAGAACAGACATGGAAAGAACATTGAAATACCAACCATAACCAAAACATCTGCATTGTAACATCAAAGACACCTTGTTATCTTGTTGCTGATATTGTCACTGTAATGTATTCATTGTTTATGAGACTTATAGTTAACTATACAATTCTACTCCTGTGATCAGAATCCCTAAACAAAATCCCCAATATCAAATCTCATGACTAGTCTTAACTTTTGACTGTGCTATACTGGCAAAGTCAAAACAGGAACAGGGGCAAGGCCTGGGTGCTATAAAGAATTTTTCATTGTGATATAAACCCCATGCCAGGACACTGAGATATGAAACTAATATTATTGTACATTTATTAGAGCCCTCCATAATGAAGTTGGCATGGCCCCATGGTCTTCATGTTGCCTGACCATACATCAGTCAACTGTTTGGTTTCCAAAAATTTTAGTAGGAATTATTTGATTTGAGTACAATATGGAATGAAACTTATAGTGTTTGTGTCTTGTTAAAGTTTGATTTTCAGTCTTTTGTGCCGTCTTTTAGAAGAGTTATGCTCCCTGATTCCTTTCCCTCTAACTTTAATTCCATAGCGAAACATTACCAAGGATTGTTATCCCATGCCCATCAAGGCTGGCAGGGGAAATACACATGGTTGTTATTCCATTCCCAGCATGACTGACAGGGAACATACACATGGTTGTTATTCCATGCCTGTCAAAGCTGGCAGGGAATATACACATTGCTGTTATCCCATGCCCGTCAAGGCTGGCATGGAATATACACATGGTTGTTATCCCATGTCCTGCGTGACTGGCAGGGTATACACACATGGTTGTTATCACATGGCCATCAAGGCTGGAAGAGGATACACAAAGGTTGTCACCCCATGCCCAGCATGGCTGACAAGGGATTTTCACAAGGTTGTTTTCCCATGCCCATCAAAGCTGTCAGGGGATATACATGTGGTTTTTATTCCATGCTCAGCATGACTGGCAGGGGATATACACATGGTTCTTAAATGAGTTTGATTTTCAGTATTGCAGAATGCCATATACACGAGTTATGTCGCCTGATTGCCAATTCTCCTACTTTTGTGTGTGTATGTGTATTTCTGCAGGTTTACTTTAACAAGGATTGCTGTATGTTGATAAATTTTGTGCTTTCATTTATTAATTTACTTTTATAGTTGCTTGCTTGCTTTCTCACATGCCTGCATGTCCATTGGTAATTTCTTAATTGTATTATTCTAGAACAGAATGCACAGTTTATTCTAACCAGTAAAAGAGCTAACTCATTTGGGATCCATTGGATGTTACCATCTTGATAATGTTATCACATTTTGCTATTTTCTTGTCCTTTGAAATAAAATAACTTAAAGTTACAGGTAATCTATTCAGATCAGTCAAGACTCACTAAATCATAAAACAGATCGTGCAAGGTGGTGGATGTCTCCTAGATTCCTTCCTTGGCAGTTATAAAATGGACCAATCCACAGAGGACATATCATGGAGTGTCAGCATGCCATATCTGTCCCAGTTATAAATGTATTTGCATAATAGGATTGTTGAGGATGCTTAGATTAGGTGATGTAGGAACCTTGGATCTCTAATTGGTAAGAAAATCTAGTGAGTAAGGCTAAGATGGTATGACTCAAAGTCATGTTTGTCTTGGTATTGTCTCTGTGTCAGTGAGGGTAAGACTAACATGGCATGATTAAAAGTCATGTTTCACTTGGCATTGTCTCTGTATCAATGAGAGTGAGACTAACATGGTATGACTCTAAAATCATGCTTGACTTGGCATTATCACTGTGTCTGAGAGTAAGACTAACATGATATGACTCAGAATCATATTTGACTTGGCATTATCTCTCTATCAGGAGATGAAGAGGACATTTCTTTCAATCATTACAAAGACATCTCCTCAGCTAAAGTGATTCTGGTCACTTTTCTGCATCCTAGTTTGAGCCCAGCACAGATTTGGTCATTAAGAACTCAGTTTGAAGTTTTGCTGTTAGTGCTGTGGTAAGAGGAGAGGCCTTAATAATAATGTTTCCTCGATGAATAAATTTCTAATGATTTGTTCCAAAATAGTACATTCTGATCAAATTTACTGGCAAGTAGAACTTAAATCTACACAATATTACTTTTGACATTTTTAACAGTGTTCGTAGCAGATAGTGCAAAAGGATCGAAGAAATGGATTAATAAATTTCTCATGGTTTCCTAAACATTCTTGTTTTTTGCAGTACATTATCCATTCAAGAGACTTTTGTTTTCATTTAATCTAAATAATTAATATATAAACATGCATAGTTTTTAAATTAATATGAATTTCCTATTTTTTGTTGGCTACCAAATTTCTTGTCTTTTTTAAATTAAAAGTTACAAATATTAAAACCCAATAAACAGGGATCATTCATTGGGTATACAACCACAGCCACATTCCAGAAACATAAGTATGAATGAATATATGCTGTTTGCACAACCACAGAAATTGATGCTGTTTCAGATGAATTAATTTGCAGTAATTACTTTGTAAATTAATCACACTCAACTAATTAATGTGCCCATTTTCATTTTAGCTGGGTCCCAATGTCTCAATAGGTAAAAATGTGACGGTTGGAGATGGAGTTAGAATTAGAGATTCTATTATACTAGAAGGAGCTATACTGCAGGTGAGAACTTTTATTCATACCAACATTATATTGTTTGCATGTTCATTTGTACAGTTTATAGTGGTTGCTTGTCTTCATTTTTAGTGCAGAGTGGAAAACTCATTGTGGTGCTTTAGGGCACAGTGACATGGGTAGGTTATGTAGTGCTGAGGCAATTGGAGAAAAGTGCCTTGCACAGGGACACACCACAGTGACATGGGTAGGTTATATAGTGCTGAGGCCATTGTAGTATTGTGCCTTACACAGGGACACACCACAGTGACATGGGTAGGTTATATAGTGCTGGGGCCATTGTAGTAAAGTGCCTTGCACAGGGACACATCACAGTGACATGGGTAGGTTATATAGTGCTGGGGCCATTGTAGTAAAGTGCCTTGCACAGGGACACACCACAGTGACATGGGTAGGTTATATAGTGCTGGGGCCATTGTAGTAAAGTGCCTTGCACAGGGACACACCACAGTGACATGGGTAGGTTATATAGTGCTGGGGCCATTGTAGTAAAGTGCCTTGCACAGGGACACACCTCAGTGACATGGGTAGGTTATATAGTGCTGGGGCCATTGTAGTAAAGTGCCTTGCACAGGGACACACCTCAGTGACATGGGTAGGTTATATAGTGCTGGGGCCATTGTAGTAAAGTGCCTTGCACAGGGACACACCACAGTGACATGGGTAGGTTATATAGTGCTGAGGCCATTGTAGTAAAGTGCCTTAAACAGGGACACACCACAGT
>JAECUM010005608.1:0-69395 GCA_016617855.1 Megalonaias nervosa
ATATATATATATATATATATATATATACACACAACCCGTTCCAAGCCCTGATAGTGCCAGAATAACTAGTCACAAAAGAAAAAGAAACAAGAGAGACGGCAAGAGAACGATAGAAAAAAGAAACAAAAACAACACAAGTCAAATCCAAAACTCACAAGAGAAGAAACACCAGTTCAAGAAATAGACAAGAACCAAATGGGCATAGAATGAAAGAAAGAAAAGATTAAGAAAAGACAATACTGATCGAAGGCATCATACAAGATTATTTACAGTAACTGAGACAGACTGTAAACGAAGATAACACAGAAGAAGGAGGGTAACAGAGAGCGATGGAGATATCCTAGATCTATACAGTAAAGGGGATAATATCCCTGCATCCAGAAAGTAGCTATTCACTCAGCACAAAATACAACAATGGATATGAAACCAGCAGTCAACTAAACTAGAATGAAAGTCAGTGGGGAAAAAAAGAAAGAGAGACTACCAAGAATGGAGACCATACAAAGGAAAAGACTAACGAAAATCAGCTCACAGTTTAAGAAAAGACAAGGAAAAAAAACAAAAAACAAAAACCCAATAGCAACCCTTAATCTAATGGATTCCGGATGTTAAATAGTTTTGTATAATATTAATAAAAGAAGATACAAATTACGTGACCTAATAAAAATATTTAAAATCAACCAATATAACAATAGTCTTGCAAGAATTACTATACATCACAGATACAGAAGCTCTTAGAAAAAAAATTATAAATACGAGTGTTCTCGTCAGTTTAAGAAAAGACAAAAAGGGGAAACGATGACAATTATATCAAACATATTTACACAAAAGAATGGATGGAAGATAGAAAATAAATCCTTATTTATGTGAAAATTAAACATATAAACTTCCAGTCGTATGAACTTATAATAAATATATATGCAATTACCACACAATCTGAGGAAAAAAATTTTTTGCACTAATATCGGAAAATACCTAGAAACCATAGATACCTAAAAGTTGATAGGAGCGGACTTTAGCCCAGTATTAATGGAATGCAGCAGAACGATGGGTCTTCAAGAAAAGGAAAACGAGTTAGCAAAAATGACTGAGCCAGTAATGAAGAAATATGAAATAAGTTATATCTTTCGAACATTACATCCAATGATAAATTTGAAAACGAAAAGAGAAAAGTACTGGCAAGAGTTAGCAAAAATGACTAAGCCAGTAATGAAGAAATATGAAATAAGTTATATCTTTCGAACATTACATCTAATGATAAATTTGAAAACGAAAAGAGAAAAGTGCTGGCAAAAGTATGTAAAATAATAATGATGAAAAACAGAGAAAATATTAGGAAAAATAAATAGATATTTAAGTAAGAAGGAGAAGAAATAAGGACAGGAAGATTCGACTGGTTACATAAACAAGGACAGGAAGTTTCGAGTGTTTATATAAACTATGACAGGAAGATTCGATTGATTATATAAACAAGGACAATGAGTATGTAAAAGGAAAGAAATGAAAAGAAGAAATGATAGGGAGTTCTCAGAGCTCAACTAAAATGGGACCAAAACACAAGGCAGAGATAGAATTATGGAGGAAGTGTACCAATATTATCAGGAATTATACAAAATACAAGCAATAATATAGAAATAATATAAACCTACCTTGAAAACATAAACTTTCCTCAAATTCTCAAATTAGTGAAGAAATTAAAAATTGTGGGATTCCTTTATCTCATAAATAGAAATTAAAAAGCGATTATACAAATAAACAAAAATAAATTCCCAGTCAGTGATGGTTTATCAATGATCCCAAAATTTGAAATGGTTTATAATAATTATCCTAACAATGAAATGTCAGATTCAATGAGACATAGGATTATAACTATTATTTACACAGGAAAGGGAGAACGGGATAAACTAAAAGAAAATGGAAACTTGTATCGCTACTAAAGACAGATTTTGAAATATTATGCAAGATACTAACAAATAAAATAAAAGAAATGTCTTGGAACAATTATAAATGTGGAGAAAATGAAGCAAATACTCAATAATACACTAGCAATAAAATGTGTTTTAGACTATATAAAATTACTGTTGATAAGGGAACAATGGCATTAATTGATCAATGAAAGACATTCGATATCATCGAAAGAGTTACATGAAAAGATATCTAACGAAATCCGACTTAACAAAATCTTCTGCAAATGGGAAAATATACTGTACAATGTACACTCTAAAGTTAAAGGAAACTGAGCCTATACAAAAACATTAAAGATATAACGAGAAGTTAGGCAAGGATGTTCACTACCAATGATTTTATATGTAACTGCCATATAGTTCAGGTATTAAATAAGATATATTAAAAGCATCATTGGTATTAAAATTCCAAATATAGTGGAAGACATAAAGATGTTCCAACATACAGAATGCTGCACCAACTTCATCTAGGAAAATCTTCATTTCTACATTTACAGAAACAATGCAAATCATCTGGAAACGTATCAAGGTCAGATATTGACCAAAGACAGATATTTTTAATATGGAACTAGAGAGAAAATCATTCAGGTCTACCATCTTAAAATATAAAAAAACTAATGTAAAGGCTCTCGGTATCTATTATGGGAAAAAATACACAGGATACAAAATACATTGTCAGTTATGGTATGTTAAGTAACTATAAATTTTCTCAGGCAATGTTTACAAAAATAAAACAACCAGTATTAGATTATTTCTGGTAAGGTATGCTCCATATTAAAAAGAAACACTTGTGAAAGAAAACAAAACACAGAGGCTTTAATTTGCCGAATATAAAACTAAAAGCAAAGTCAATATTACTGAACAGAATAAACAAACTAGAAGAAATTATGGACCTCCCATGGGCAAATTAATACACACAAAATATTATTCCATTCATTTCGATAAGTCCCGATGTTTTCAGTGGACAACTGACAAAATCTCATTTAATCCTAGTGTGAAAATCGTACGAAAAAGACCGAAAAGAAAAAAACAGGCATTATTAAAAATTGGGAAAATTGAAAATGAAAACCTATTATAGCTCAATAACAAGGGAGAACATAAACTATTTGACAAATTAACAGATTTAATTGTTAAAATAGTGGATAATAATTCAAGAAAATTCAAAGAGGAAAGAGATTTAAACATAAGATAAGGAAACATATACCAGCGGCTCATACAAGCACACAAATAAATAAACTAACGATAACAAAATGAAAAGTAATAATAATAATATAATCACAGCATTGATAGGTACAAAAACATAGATTACAGAATGTAACAGAACTATAACAAATACTAAATGTGGAGTGGTGATATTACAGAGCTATGCTATGTGGCGCTACTCGAGATACAAAGGTATGTAAATGAGCTTCAGAAAAAAAGAGGGGACAGTGAATCAAACACAACCACATCAAGAAAGTGAGGGGAGGACACGTAGAAAATATACTATCACATAACACCAAAACAAGCAAACACCTTACGAAGAAAAACGTTTTATTTCTTTTTCTCTTCTCAATAAAATATTCCAAAAATAGATATACTAGTTCAATATGCATTTCTGCTCCAACGAGCGAGTGATCAGCCTGTGGACATTAGTGCTGGCAGCCACTCTGTACGCAGAAACTCTATACGTTCAACTCAGATACCCTAACTTTTTATAAAAAAAAAATACATCATTGCCTAAATGATAAATGGGGGAAGAATTAAAAAATAGCCACTGGAATGGTGGGGATGTGTTTCCCACCACTGGGAGCAGTGATACAAAATGCGGCCCACTCCTCCGCCACAAGTTAGGAAAGGTCTTACCCTTATCTCTCATCAAAAAAAAAACCGAAGTAACCAAACTCCCCAAATATTTTTATTTGGTCTCTTTTTCTTTAAAGTAAAAGGAACACTTATAACGAATCTGATCCAAAATAGCAAGTCCTAACAAATACACCAATAGGAAAATCGGATAAATACAACAAGCAGCACCACGATTTTATTACATACATGAAAATGGTAACTGTATATTAATCTTTGGCAACGATGACTAAACATTAGCAGTAACGGCGAGGAAACAGGTCAAAAGGTGTAATCATGCCCTTTGGAATGGAGGACACGCCTTTTCTGAAATACAGTTTATGCTTAGGACGGAACGAATGTAAACCTGGCAACGGAAATCTAAATAAGTACTTCCCGATCAAAAAGAAAGTTGAACACGAATAAACAAAATAAGTAAATAAAAGGCATAAATTTCCTTGATCATTCACAGCTCGGGGGAGGGAGGAACACACAGACACACACATTAATGTGTATATATATATATATATATATATATATATATATATATATATATATATATATATATATATATATATATATATATATATATATATATATATATATATATATATATATATATATATATATATATATATATATATCCTTTAATTTTCGATCTAACAGACTCACCTCAATACAAAGTAGTTATCCATAACTGGAGGACCAAGAAGTGCTTACACAATACGTATGAGCAATAGAAGCATGTAGATAGAGAGGAAGTTCAATTTTGAAAACTATTAGTCATTGAAGTTAATCGGTTAATGTAATTTGACAGTGGTAAATTAAACAATCTGCAGCATTTTATTAAGCAAAGTACATCAGTTTACGTCACTGATATTACGATCAGTTTTGCATCAGTTTATGACACCGATATTCCGATCATATTTGCCAAGACACTGTGTTCACAGATCGTCAGTTTTACAAATATATGTTATATTAGGCTAATGTATAACTCCCCTCGACGATTACCCACCATAAATAACTACCATGTACCTCACCTCCTGATTCTAAACGTTCATTCCCTTCATTTGATTTGTAATCTCTCCTCAACAGTCATCTCTTTATTTAGCAAAAATGCATCAATCGTTACGGTGGGAGATTACATGAGATTTCATTGCCCTTCATTGTAAATTTTCCTATAGCCTGGAAGGAATCGTGCATCGTGTGTCAGATGGGATAAATCATCAGCATATTATCATTATGTTTATTTTAAATGAGGAATGATGATAGCAACACTTTCCTACAATCATGAAATGCTGCAGAACATAAACGTGAATGAAGCAAGGTTCGATGTCCTGCTTGGCATATTAATGATCCACAACAGATGGACGTATAATCTAGGTGTCACAAGCGTGATGTCTGTTTTGACACCAATATGTATTCCTTGACACGATTAATTCAGAGGTAAGTATTGCTAAACAGTAACGGAATACACGATAAGGTAGATCGGGAAAGCTAACTTAGTTGAAATTTTAAAATGGCGCTACTGACAAGCTGAATGTTATGCACTCCTTTATAAGGTGCAAGAGTTCATGCAAGATATGTTTTACGGTTTAAGGTGATTAGTTAACCCTTTAGTTGCTTATTAAGAGTGAAATAATTAGGTATGAACAAACCATTTGGTACATTAGAAAAACCTGCGTTTTCGTTTATATTATATATTTAGATTTTTTCCTAGACATGAATTAAATGCTTGTTATTCAGAAATTATATGAATAATGACAGAATCTTGATACCGTTTTTAGTTGCTATTTCCTATGTTTACAGCTCAACCTTCGTTGTTTTATGTTTAAACTTTTCCACTGCAGTCAAAGTGAGAAGTAATTTTCACTTTAGCATTATACTTCAAGAAATGCGTGAAACAAACAAGCTACTTCTATTAAAAGTGAGGGACATAGGGCATCATATGTACTTTTGCTATCTGTAAATTAGCTCGTTAAATAACCTTTCATGTATATATTTCTGGTGTGCTCAATAATTTATAGTTAGCTTCATACTGGACATATAGCTCAGACATGTTGTTTTTAGGAGAATAGAAAGCATTCAATTTGTTTTTCCAAACGTATCTTGTTTAAATTCGAACCCCGAAACAATTCATGACACTCATGGTGTTTTCGCCTTCTCAGAATCTAAATGGTAATGTTCTTCGTGAGGCAGACACAAAAAGTCTGCTGAAATATACATTCTTAAGCTTCATCTAATTCATAGTGTTACTTGTCTAGGCTGGTACAAAAATGACAAAGAAAAGAGTGAAGCCAACAAGCTTTGCAAATTTAACAAAATAATTTATTTCCCTAGAAAACAAGGTAAAAATAAGAAAAAGGACTTACTGTTTATGAAATTAATCCAAAATTAATCCTAGAATTAATAAATGTAAGTCTTATCAATAAAAAATCCTAAGTGAATCACAGTTCGAATCCCAATGAAGTTCCAAGATGGAAGGCGATGACGTCTTCAATAACCTGCTTTGTCCTGATGTGTCAACAGTTCTTTGTTGAATCACCAAGAATAATATTCCAGTTTGGAATTCCGAATAATTTTCAGTAAATGTCTTTGTCCAAGAATTCTAATGAGCACTAATAATTTCCAGGGAAAATAAATTACTTTAAATTGAATTAAAATAAAAATTCAACTCAAACTGGTCACAACAAAAACACCTTTGAGCTCCAAAGGTTAAAAGCAAGACTGGCCAAAATCACTATAATAACGTGAGTTTCAAGCCTAACTACGACGCAAAACAGATACTCGTATGGGTCACATGATCACTTTCTTTCAAGCGGCGTTGAAACATTACATGCCGATTATCACGTACGCTATGTACGCATTTGATTACACTGAACGAATCTTACTACAAGATTCAAAAATAAAAAAAAGTTGTTTACACCAAACTTGAAATTGGCTCTGAATCTAGGTCACCAAAAGATACAACGTTTCTACTACTGCCTATTTATCAGGACGAACAGAATTGAACTAAATTTCTGGAAAAATGTCAAATCCAGTGAATAAAGTTATCATTAAAATAACATGTAATGAAATAAAAATAAAATAAAAAAGAATTTTAAACTAACACACAAGTAATTAAATTACATATACATAACAATAGCTACGAACAAAATAGCTTTTCAGTATTGAAAACCAATTTAGCCTGCTTGCTTCACCTGAATATACATTAAATTGAAAACATGTGAAAAGTACAGAACAAGTCTTAGGAATCTTTAACCTAACAAGTCTATGGATCTTTAACTACTTACAGGTTGAGATTTTATATATATATATATATATATATATATATATATATATATATATATATATATATATATATATATATATATATATATATATATATATATATATATATATATATACACTTAGGCATGCTCTTTTACGATATTTAATCCTTATTTTAATTTTTTTATGTATCATCATTTTTATACACATCTAATACAACCGAATTTTTTTAAAAGAAGGAGCAGCCGTTAACACGTTACACAGCCTTAGAAAAGTAACCATGTCATGTTGGTGGGCAAATTGGTGCAAAGGCGACAATGAGCACTAAAATCCAATGCACGTCATTATGGTTAACCTCTAGTGACAGCTAATCACA
This sequence comes from Megalonaias nervosa, assembly GCA_016617855.1. NCBI lineage: Eukaryota > Metazoa > Mollusca > Bivalvia > Unionida > Unionidae > Megalonaias > Megalonaias nervosa. Next base: position 7,432 of record JAECUM010005608.1, read on the forward strand.
TCTTATATTTGTGCTGTCAAATTTAACGATGACACGTATGCGGTATTTCCTCCACAGTACTTGTTTGTCAACCACTGAAGAATAGGGCCAACTATTAAATAACACCTTAAAATTGTCTGGAAAGATTATACAGGAATATGGACAAGATTAACTTAAATATTTAATCGAGCCATCTTTGTATAGACATCCAAAATATGGAAAAATTTTAATTTGTATAGGCAATCAAGGGGCAACATATGAAACATATATGAAAGCATGTGGAAGTAATAATATGAGTGGTTATTTCTCAGCATTCAAATTTGAAGAGATTATGCCACATGCACGTAACTGTTAGCTAAAGACAATCAAGAATTGCTGGCGCTAGACAATTAAGAACAGTTCTCGACAATATTACTGCGCAAAAAGTATTAGTAACGATCGCGCGAGCTAACCAATTAGCAAGAACCATATTTCATAATAAAAGTAATTAAAATATAACAATTAATAGTAAATAATATTAGCTATGAAATGTATGTTATGTGTCATCAAGTGTTTAAAAACATGGCACAGTATTTGAGCAATCAATTGTACAGAGCTAAGTCGATAAGATTTGTTTTACAATCTTGCACAAGAGGTACTTACATTGTAATATGTTACTTTCATTGTAATATGTTACGTCGGTAAACGAACAATTATGCAGGCATTAGGTGAATAATTAAACCAGGTATGTGTGGTTGGTTTCTTTGCCAGGAAATGCAGAACAACGTAGCAAAAGGAAACTAATATTTTTAAGAACATTAACAATACTTTCATACATGTGCACAACGGTAATAAATTAAGAAGAGAATCTAGACACGAAGTCTGTGATCTGATTCTGGACTATATTTAAATTCTTAGATTATATGCCTTTCTACTAAATCTTCTATGATTTCTTAGATGTACAGATCAATCACTTTTTCCACATATCGTGTGTACCTGACCGAATGACTTAGTAACTCAAAGATATGAACAAACGTACGACAACTAAAACTTTCAACATCTCTCAATGAGCAAGGGACTGCGTGTGAATCATGTCAGATTAATGACAAAACTATCTTTGTATAAATACCTACATACCTAGAACAATCATCTTTTTCATGGAAAATTACGCCAGGACATTAGGACGGGGTGGGAGGAGGACTTTCGCGACCCATAGGTAATGCATATTTAAAATTAGTTTTGACCCTACCCATTGCTCCACTTCATTTTAATAGTAGCAACACATAACCTGTCACCGATCCGGCGGCCTAGTGGTTAAAGCGTCCGCCTCCGATGCGGGAGGTCGTGGGTTCGAACCCTGGCCGAGTCATACCAAAGACTTACAAAAATGGTACTAACAGCTGCCTCGCTTCTTGCTCAGCATTAAGAGGTTAGTGTTAGGACTGGTCGACCTGGTGTCAGGATAATGTGACTGGGTGGGACATCATACTATATGTCTAAGGCATGATGCCACAGTGCTAGACATCACTATAAACTGCCACACTGCAGACATCGTAGCGATATGACTGAAAAATTGTTAAAGCTACGTTAAAAAATCCAAATCACACACACATAACCTGTCGCTATTGTGCAGATGAATGTGTCAGCTAGGTTGGTCGGCTGATGTGTTAAAACTGATCACAAAGAGAGAAAGCTCAAATGCACTTATCCGTTTTGGAAGACTCTGCTTAGTTCATGTTTGTGTTTCCCTGGTCTACCTGTTCCGCAGCTCTGTGTCCAAGAAGAAACGAAAAATTTCTACGCCTTGTTGTGCTAAAGAGCGGAGGTAGACGGATAAGGAGGTATCATTTGATCGCCAATATGCTGCCTTTCATGACGTCCTCCAAGGAAGAATGATAAAGTAAGCCCATGAGTCAGCGACTGCTCAAACCTCATAGGCTTTTAATTACATAAAAGAAAGGCCTCTATCAGTAAGGGACCGATAAGCTCTTTTGATGATAGAGGCATTCCACCGTGAATTGGTGGAAGCCGAATATCAACGGAGTCCTTCAGAAGAAGAAACTATGTTTTAGACACTTCCATGTCCATATCGAAACATTGAGATAGAATGTAGTGATCCAACAGGGCTTAACAGCCTATCTGAATCATCCCCAGCACATATTCGACTAAGAATGGGGATCTTTATAAGTACTGCAGTTACCGAAGTAGTTGATTTAGGTAAGAATCCCGGCATGAAGCTCCCTCCGTCTTGCAGCAGATGCTATGGAGAGTGCAAACACAGTCTTGAATGTAAAGTTCTCATTCCATGGATCATATATGACGTTTTGGTTAAAGACCATAAAACACAATGTTCCATCCAAGCGCAGCGAGCGGGAGACGAGTATTTGCAACTCAAAATACTACATGAGATCAGCAAGGTGCAAATCTGAACATGAGAGAATTTAAGTGAGTTGGAAATGACAGTTCTATAGCCCGTGATAGTCAATATTGAACAATGTTTGTTCTCAAAACAAACAAAATAAAATCAGCGAGGGACAGCTAGGATCAGTGTCTTTCCTAGTGCACCAATCACAGAAGATTCTCCACTAGGTATCACTGAATGTGGACATTGTCTCCTGTGGACCGAATGATGCAAATGATAAACCGGCCGAAAACTTTTTCTAGTGGAAAGATCGCTTGAGATGAATCAAGCGTGAAAGTGGAGAATGTGAGTTCTGTTATATATGACGGACCCTTTGGGGTAAGGGCAGGTTTGATCTATCAACAGGTCTAGAAGATCGATGAACTACAATCGTTGGCGATACAGTGTTTTTATGAGCAAGATATGAATAGTGGACGTTCTGACTTGGTAGAACTTGTGGCAGCAGGCGGAATGGTGGGAAGGTATTCGTAATCTTACTGGAAATTGAACGCATACATGGCCAATGCCCTCTGGTCCAGAACTGGAGGACGAAACAGAGATGTCTGTTATTGAGTCTGGTCGCAAACAAATTCCCCAGCGGCTTTCCCCACAGTATGAATGGAACTCTGTTATTATATCACGAATATTTTGTCTGACCTAGACAGATTGTTTGCTAATACATTCTTCTTGCCCGGAATGTGGCAGACCCAGAGCATGATGTTCTCTGAGGCTGCATAGCGGAGGAGGTTCCAGACCTAAACGTAAAGAGAAGGAGTATGTGTTGAAGTTGGAGATACGCTACGACCAACGTGTTGTCAGAGACCATGACACATCGACCCTTCTTACTCTGTTGATGCACTCTTGCAACACTAGAAATACGGTCTTCATTTCTAGATTGATGTGGAGTCGAATGATAATGGAGGATCAAACCACCGGTTCAAAATGTGCGCCCCAACCAGAATCTGACACCTCAGGTACAGATAACACTATGGATCGTGTGCACGCATGGGGACCCCAGTCAGAAAACAGTCCCGATTCATTCACCAACGCAGGCGGTGATGAATATCTGATCCTAACGGAATCAGAGGAAAGGGTAAATCTCTTTGTGGTCCACCTTGAGAGAAAGAGAAACCATTAAGGGCACGTGTAGAGATGTCCTAAGGAACCAGATCTGCAGCGGCAATAGGTAAAGGCGGTTCGACGATGTTAGGCTCGTAACCCGTCTAGATGTGCCAGGATTTGTTTTATTCGGTCTCGTGGGACATGGACAAATTTCTGGTTCGTGAAAAAGTTGATCCCCTCGTAAAAGAAGTCCTGAGATGGAGAGAGCTCTGATATCTAGAGGTTGGTTACTACTGTAATAACTCGGATGAACTTTGGATGGGAAAGCGATTCTGAATGGCAAAACCTGGAATTGGAAGACTTCCTGTACAAGCAAAACTAGAGATATTTGGAACGTGGAGGAATTATTGGGATGTGCAAGTTAGCTTTCCGAAGGTAGATGAAGGTAGTCTCCATCTTGAAAAGTTCTTTCAGAAGAAACCGGTTCAAAGGAGACAGATCAACTGTGACGAAACTTTCCACTTTTTTTGGTAGTCAGCAAGATAAGGGAGTAGATATGTGGGACACTGATTGTTCCGAACATGGCTGCAATTAAGCCGGTACAGTCAAGTACGCCGTACCAGTAAGATATTTATTGCCGATACGATTGTGCCGGAAAGACGGGATCGGTACCCTACTGGTAAGAATTAAAATCTACTTGTACTACTGGTTCAAAATCCTCTCGACTGCCCCTTTCTGTAAAAGGATGGGCACCTCTTCCTTTGATTTCACCAGACTGAATTGGTGAAAAAATATGGAGGTCCTTGAAAGAGGGATTTGTTCCCAAAACTGTATTCGATAACCCTCGCTCACATTGGAAAGGATCCTCCAATCATCCGTGATGCTTGACCAAGCCTCTGAAAGGAAGACTAGACTAGAACGAGAGGAATGGTAGAGGGTACTAATCCCCAGGGTTGTTCCCTCGTCTCCTTCTTTAGGAAAGGAAGGGGCTACAAAATTTCCTTCTTGTGAGTCAAAACGGCTGGAAGTAAATGAAGTAGCTGAGAAGCTATATCGACTAACAAACGCGCTTTCTGTTCAGTAGCTTTTTAAGGTAAGTAATGCCAATTCGGAGAAAGTACCCGATAGCTCACGGCAGAGACCAAAGGTCTCATGTAGAGGGAATAACGGATCACCCTCTAAGTTTCCGAACGATGTCTGGGCCTGTACGGAACTCTAAGAGAATGGAGGGAAGAGGATAAAACAGGAGACCTGGTTGTGTACAGCCCACGAAATCTTTCTCAGAATTTGAAAGACTCATCTTGTACTGTGCACCTGATGGCCCGGGCATATGTCCAAGGACTCAGATATCCTTTTCATCCAAATGAGAGGAACCAGTGGGCCTGATAGAAGACGTCAATGGAAATTCTTCCACACGGAGTTCATTTGAGTTGACGAGGATACATCGGACATCGTCAGTGTCAAGTACATTCCGAAAAGGAGATTGGCTATGCATCACTATTTCCCTAGTGGTAGGTGGTGAGAGAGAAATGGTCTGCTTCACTAGCTGTAGCTCATCATGGTTAGTAGGAGCTACGTGCGTAGAGCAGTTATTGTGGCTCTCTAGTGCCTTTCCTCAATGACTTAGATAATGCACGCCTCCAGCCCTCCGAGTTGATGCCAACTCACGAGTACGTCATGACGGTACACAAGCCGCAACATCAGTTTTACACTGGGTCCAGTAGGCTATGAAGGTTTAAAAGACCGATTCCCTTGAGGTGGATGACATCACGTCCCGTAAGGATTCCACGTGGATGATAGGGAAGTCGGGATACTGATCCGATCCCCTTTCCTAATCTTATCCCGGTTAGCATACTCCCATTCCAGCAAAGGCTATAATGTTAGAGTGTGTAGAGGGATAACTCGACCCGATTCGTATCCTCTCACAATGAGGCCTGCTAGTGATGACCGGTGAGGAAATGGCGATCGTTACGAGATTATAGGTAGCCGGTGAAGGGGTACGATCTGGCCGTTCACCGGGACGAACTGATCGATTATTAGTAAACAAACACTAACCGGTCACCGGTCACGGGCCATTGACTGGTTCCCGGGCAACGACTACTCAGTCGGTATGGATATGTCAGAACCTTGCTCGTCTGATTCATCACCTTGAAGGGTGTGATGCTGCTTCCCCAAACGGGAGAGGCGATATGCTACTCCAGAAGTGATGGGTACTCAGGATATGAGGCACACGGTGAATCTCCTTCCTTGCGGGAGGGAGCAAAGCGCTACTCCGGACGTGATATGTGTTCGGCCTCTAATCCCATTTGGAGGAGACGATCTACTTCTCAAATGTTCAGTCCTTCCTATTGAAAGGTCCTAATCTGTCTCCGAAGAAGCTGGGTACATAATCTCCCGAGAACCGTGTTTTTTTAACCTGGAACGCTAATGATCTTGCTATGAGGCCCATGAGGCTCTGCAAAGGAGAAACCTGAAAATTTTGAAGAGTGTAGGGACGTTTCCTCCCCCCTCTATATATGCGTCTGGAATCGGCTACATTACTATATTAGTAGGATAAAAATTTACAAAATGCTCAACGGTCCTTTCGTGTGCATTTGAACAAGTGAGGAAGTCTGGGTTAGTGTCTCAAGGGCCCTTCTTGCGGCAACACTTCCCCACAGGCAAGCCAGACATTGTTGTCTGAAAAAAAATTCTTGGATGAAAACAATGAATAATGACAATAAGTTATCTATGTCACACGTTAACTCACTTGCTGTTTATATGGAATATGCTATATGCACCACAGTGCATGTATGGAGGGGGATTCCCGCCATAATTCTATGCGTGTATTTTCTAATCTTGTTGATGCATTATTGTAAATGGCTGCTTGTAAGTGCTACTTTCATAATTCTGTACGTGTATATTGTATTCTTCATTGATGCAAACTGTACGTAGCAGTTTGCAAGTGCTACTTTCCTTTCTATTATTGTCAATGGCTGCTTGCAAGTGCTACATTCGTAATTCTAGTCATGAATTTTCTATTTTTCATTGATGCAAGCTGTAAATGGGTGCTTTCAAGTGCTTAGATCTACTTTCCTTCTGAATTATTACATCTTGCAATTTGCCAACTACTGAAGTGATTCTGTATTTGTCGTATGGCAAACGCTGTCAGTTATTACAAGATTTGTATATTTTGTTTATTATCTTGACATATTATAATTGCATCATTCCAACTGCTGTTTTCATATAGATATGGCCTTGAAACAATTTAAATACTTAATTTTATCAGTATCGTCTTTGTTGTCCAACTCGTGTCGCCATCTGTTGTCATAATGGCATACTAGAGATTAGCATGATATTATGACAACAGACGGCGCTCTAAATTTCTAAAGTCTTTGCGTTACCAGAAATAATTAATGCTCCCCACTGAGCTTTACGGCAATCATTTTGTGTCGATAAACATTGTCACTCTTTTAGTCCCCTTTTTTAAGGTGTACGTTAGCAACGAAGTTTTAATCGTTCTCTAAAACCATGTGCTTTCTTGAAGATCTAAGTGATGTATATAGCACCTTACGTAAACAAAAACGCATACACTACAGCAGCGTAGTCGATCTTCTTCAACCCTAGTTTTGACGCACTTAAGTATTTACTTTCACCGTATAAGAAATCTACCTCTTAGTGATATCTCTCATTTCTTTCGAAACATTAGTTATTTTAGCAAAGTAAAGATCAGAAATGAAAATGATATATATTTCATCGTACTCTTCTTAACTAGCTTTCATCAGGCGACCCCTGGTTGTAAAGATCGTATTATACGTCACCCATTTTGACGCACCTCAAAGCCGTCTATCTTTTCCTGTGGTACATAAGCATAATATATTTCAGAGCAACATCAACAGCACATTAAAAAAAGTTTATAGGTAAAATTACATTAAAAAATTAAGTATTCTTTAAGGTTTTCTTATTCTTATCACAATCTTCAGTTTGGAACATATTTTGTCGCAAAAGCAGAAATAATCAAATTGTGGAAAATCATGTTCGTATCATGATAAAAATGTTTACTTGTGATTAGAAGTATTAGATTTAGTGTACGATTGTTTTCCAAAATATTTAATTTGCATTGATAACGTACAGAACCTCAACCTTTGAATGTATTTATTAAAAAAAAAAACAGCCCAATAACCAGCATAATGCTACAGGAGATTTTACTTTTATTTATTGTAATTCTTACATTTATCAACCAATTAAAAATAATAAATTGGTTCAAGAATTTTAAATATATAAATATAGCACCCTTAGGTTCTAATTATTCAGCTCTTCTTTGTCACATTAAAGATTTAAAAAAAAACTTTAAAAGAATTTTTGAAATATAAATGTACTGACGCATGATTCCGACTTATTAAATGTGCTGCTATTTGCAGTGTGAAAGTAGTTTAGTGAATTATCTATGATCAAAGAGAGAGAGAGAGAGAGAGAGAGAGAGAGAGAGAGAGAGAGAGAGAGAATGCACCAAAACTGCATATTTCATAAAGTTATTGTGATTGTATACATGTATCCTGGGTCGGTGAGCGTGTTTTAGGACAGTCTTTGGGTCTTTCCTTCAGCAAGCATCAACAAGAGGAAACAACTCTACTGATCTTACTCAATAATTATACAGGGTAGAATTTTACTGCTCACTGTCTTTTTATTTGGTTTGATTTTATTTAATTGCCTACATGTATCCTAGGTAGTTGAAGGTGTTTTGGGACAGCCTTTTGCTGTTTTAGGGTAGTGATGGGGTCTTTCATTTGGTGATAATTACCAACATGGGAAAAAATCTCCTGATCTTACTCGATAATTATATAAGGCAGGATTTTACTGATCACTGTCTTTTTCAAGGTTTGATTCAATATAATTGTATACATGTGTCCTGGCTATTGCATAATCATAAAATGCCATACATATATAAGAATTCTGTATAATTTGAATATTTACCTTACTTCTTGTTTTATATATATATATATATATATATATATATATATATATATATATATATATATATATATATATATAACTGCCACTGTAAACTTCAGGTTAACAATAAACATTAATTTCATAGGCGATGAGAGAATAAACAGAATCTTCATCTCTGTAATGTACTCCCTCTCCACTGCCCACCCTCTCTCTCTCTCTCTCTCTCTCTCTCTCTCTCTCGTGAATAAACAAGAAAGAGACAGTATGGCCTTGATGTACAATTATCTGCAATTTGCTCAAACCTTCTGAGGTCTTTACTGATACAAAAAGCAGAATTTACACTGCACACTAAAATAATGAACATGTTCTAAATTGATAACATTGTGAATGAGAATATACAAACAAATTAGGACCTTAAACCTTGCTTGTAAGCGGCTACCCTATTCTGCCACCGTGCGGTAGCGGTAAATTACACCCACAAAATGTCCAAATAAAAATGGGGTGGGAAGGGTCAGCGGAAATATAACAGTGTGTAAATACATCTAACTGTATACAATTTGATACATTTAATTTGTTTTGTGCCTCTTGCAGGCCACCTCTCTTCCGAATATTAATACTCTGAGAAACCAGCTGACTGTAATGCTGTAACATAATTCGAATGATATTTTAAATAAGACGCCAAAACTTGCCGTAAGTCGGTATAACCTCTTGTTGCTAGGGTCAGGGGTCAGGGAATTGTAAGAAATTGACGTGTCACAGCGCCATCTGTTGTCATAATGAGGCATTATTTTATGTTAACTTCCGTGATGCTAACTTGCAACGTGCTTGATGCTACATTGCAATCGTGATTTTAGAAGGTGCAATCTGTGTAACTTGTGATATAGCAAGTTTATAAATAGAATATTAAAACTTAGCATTTGCCATACAACAAACTAAAGAATCAAATTCAGTAGTTGGCAAATTGCAAGATACAATGACGCAGAAGGAAAGTAGATCTGAGCACTTGAAAGCAGCCATTTACAGCTTGCATCAATGAAGAACAGAAAATTAATGACGAATTATGAATATAGCACTTGCAAGCAGCCATTGACAATAATGCAGAAGGAAAGTAGCATTTGCAAACTGCCACGTACAGTCTGCATCAATGAAGAATACAATATACATGGATAGAATTATGAAAGTAGCACTTACAAGCAACCAGTTACAACAATGCATCAAGGAAGATTAGAAAATACACGCATAGAATTATGGCGGTAATCCCCTTCCATTGTGAGACCTGCGCATGTACGGTAATGATAGATTTCACGCAATCACACAGGATAAAAAAACCAACAACAAAAAAATGTGTTCGGAACAAGCGAACCGGTCAAAGAAAACTGGCATTCGACCAAAGAAAGTCTGTACCATTTTGGTTTCCAAAGATAACGATACACTCTAGATGTCATTTGACCTACTCTTATCTCACAACTGACCACTTGTGACTTCTTAAGACTGTTGAATGTAACCTTCCGCAAAAACAGCTCAGAAAGTCTCCGTTTGAGTGTCATTTTTTAAAGAATTTATTACCGTCTATGTTGCAATATAGTATTTATATCTCCTAGAGCAGAATTAACTTCAGGTATTACTAGAAATCAACCCACTGCTTGTGTAATGTTTTATCTGGAGGTTTTGTATCTCACACACTATAGAATCTCCCACAGAATGACCTAAAATATCTAGAAATGGGCAGTGACGTAGGTATGTACATCTCTTTCTGACCTCATCTTTTTGACGTACAAGACCATGTGTACCATTACTCTCAAAATAAACGTAAGACAGTTTGGGGAATGTTAAATTTCCTTTATAACTACAACCAACTTTTATGAATAAACTCAGACGTCTTTTTATTTTAACGGGACATTGCCTATGGCGAATGGCATATTATGTTTTGGAGCAGAAATGTGACGGATAGTCTCTCTCTCTCTCTCTCTCTCTCTCTCTCTCTCTCACACACACACACACACACACACACACACACACCAATACAGGCAGACAGACGCACACACTAAAATACAGACGAGCAGACGAGCACTATTCAAAGCTCGTAAAAAAAAAAATAACACACAAGCAAACACACGTACACTCCATGTCCAATGTATGTATAGTTCTTGCCAATTGTTCCTGTGTAAAATTAGGCCATTGCTACCAGCAGCCAAAACGTTTCTATGGTTTCGAACTCGACCCTTGATTTTATATGACTAACTGCAATAGCCTCTTCCAGTGTCAACATATGATATACAAACCATGTTAATTATTTATAATTAATTGGAGAATAAAGGTATTCTTACGCTTTTGCCCCATGAAAGTCGTGAAAAACTGGATAGTTCCCATCACAGTAATAATTAATAGCCTCTCAAGTTATGGTTCTTGTTTGTCTGCCCGAGACTGACCTAATCCAAGTTATTCTCGTGCAGTTTCACATGAAATTTAGCATTCATCTAATAAACATAACTTCATAACAGCAATGGACTGAAATTCGTTTTAAAGTTTACTGGTATATGAGACACTTAAATTGAGCATTTGCGTAATTTTGGCGATGAATGACCATTTCCGTTACGCTATGATAAGAAATTATGCACTAAACTTTTGTTATTTAGGTTACCGTATGTATTCGCTTATAAGTCGAGTCAAACTGCAAATCACAATCAGGGCCTATGTTGTTTGTTCTACTGATTACTCAGAACAAACTGCATAATGCGCCGGCAGATCTGGGTCTGTGTAGTTTGCAGTTGGATTAGACGTATAAGCAAATATTGACGGTATATACTATTTGAACGTTATGTGTCCAAAACAGGACAATCTCGTGCGGTCTGTACAGGATTAACGGTACTAATTCAGGTCCTATATTCAATCTATGGAAACATCACTTAATGCTCATGATCAAGCCTATAGATATATCCTTAATGTCAGCTTCTGTGTGAATAAAACCATGTGTGCCGCGGCACTTTTTTTTTTTTTATTTATATATATATACCCGTGTTTTCAATTCCGCACCGAAGAGAGTTAAGTGCTAATTTCAGCAATGAGATTTCCATACTCGTGTGTGCGAAAAGATTGAAATTCCATCAATGAAACATTGTCTCCATATTTTTTGTTACAAGTAGGATAAGTTCTCAGGAGGCTCATTATACTAAAATCTTACTTTCGTTATCATCCAGTCTTGGCCAGCCGAACCCATATATACTCTAAGTTATCTTCGCCTATTTCCAGACTGGTTCCCATTATTTCCAAAGCACTGGTACCGCAAGTCGATAATGAACTTTGCAATGTCGAGCCTTCCCCTGAGACAGAAACTCTTGAAAGCGTGCGAGAACCCCTTTTACACAGTGATGCACCTATAGTTAGGTTACTTGGTGCAAATTTTGACGTGGACTATTACAATCAACTGCTGTTAGATTCTGCAGACGATACACAGCGCACGTAGAGAGCTACAGATGAGGGTCATTTTGTTTCCTAGTGTGTCGTTTAACCTTTTGTACGTAACAGTTAAGACCAAAACAAGTACAGATACCGCGATAATTTTTCAGAAGGCTGCTGATATGTCTACAGTTGCGGCGACATCAGCAAAGAAACGTGTAATTGTACTGAAAAATTTAAACAATGATACGATATGGAACTTAAAGGGGGGGGGGGGCTTGGACCACCAGTCCAAATTTTGAAATTCAGATTCTTAATTTGAAGGGTCAAACTTTGGAAATAGCCAATGAATCAGCCCAAACGTAAATTATAAAGCATGTGACTTTTGAGAGACAACTGTTGGATTAATCTTTTATTTGATAATTGACACAAACGTTGACTTTATGTGCAGGAAACGATAGCATAAAATAGGAGGGTGGGTGGGAAGGTGAGTGTGACATAGGAGGCGGCTCCGTGCAGGCAAGGCAAATCAGCTTTTTAATTCTACGCTTATTAGTCACCATATTGATTAAAGTAGATATTGATGACTTCTGGTATGTGTTTCTTGAATAAATAGCACTAACCCCATTGACCCTGGTATGTTAAAAGATTCTTTGAAGGTCATGTTCCGTGTATAAAACGAATCCAACTGTAAACTGTACAAACCCAGATCTGCCGATGCAATGCATAATGCGTATGCAGATCTCGGTCTGTGCAGTTTGTTAGGAGTAATCAGTAGAACAAATAACATAGACTCAGATATGAATGTGCATTATGTTAAGGTAGATCAAGGTCTTTGTAGTTTGTCTCGACTTATTACAAATTCAGCACTGAGGCACTTCGCGAGATACTGTGGTGGGAGTACGTCCAAAATATGCGCGACAGTAGGCTTTCCGTATAAGAAAATCATGCATTAAACTGACTTTCGTGCGTATTTGGCATTATCTCACGTTCTTCACAGTACTGTTGTGGCATTCCAGTTCACAATGAAATTGATATCCATTTATCTCTAGCGATCAGCAATACCCAAATTTCTGGTGTTGAAAGAAGTATCCCCATTGGTGTTCATTAGAAATCTATATAATAATTTGCTCAGTCACACACGAAGAGTAGTGCAAATGCTTCTTAAAAATTCTTAAAAAAAAAAAAAATAATAATAAAAAAAAATAAAAAAAAACAATGGTTCACCACTTATTCATTTTGTTGGGAAGATTGTGCTATTGCCATTAACCAACTTTGAATTGTACGATTTGCGATGTTGAAAGGTTGCAGGGCGGATCCAGTATCCCGAGAGTCTTCCATATGCAATAACAGCCCGCACGGCACAAAGAAATCATCGGATAGACTAAAGATTGACTACCTTTCATTGCTTGTATCAGATCAAAAGGGAATGTCAGTGAAAAGGGTGAAAGGCAAAGGTCACAGGATTCTGAATTTCAATGCCAACGCAGAGCGCCTCATCCATCTTAAATCACTGTGTGACATTGACATTTATGTTGAAGTAAAGGACGACATTTGGTGTTGCCGATTTTACCACGCATCGGAAAGACAATGTAATAATAATAATAATAATAATAATGATGCTTTCTTTATTGAGGGTGACTGATATAGTCAATTGCTATTCTTCCTTGAAGCCCCCTTTGAAGAAATGTTACAAATGTGCATCATACAAAAGGCAATGGTAGTTACTATTTATTGTAACTTATCTTTAGTTGTATCAATATTAAATTCTATCATAATGTATTAGTAACACATACACGTTCATGATATCTCTTCTTAAATAATGTCATCTTGTTTACAGGTCGCACGCAGTGAAATATTGTTCCACAGAACTTGCCAAAGTATTGGAAGCTTTTCCGAAATTGCTCTGTTCTCGGTTTTGGTGCATCCAGGTTTCTATATGATGATGATCTCGACATGTAATGTGTCGAATAAGGTCTGAACAATTCCTAAATGAAGATATTTTTCTGCAGCTCCATCTAGAACTGCCTTATAAAAAAAAATCTTATATATATTGTAAACCATATTATTTATGCAAACAATGCTTTATAAGTAATCATTAGATGCATCTAGCGTTATGCGTGCTGCCTTTGTCTGAAGTTTGTAAGTCCTGTCTAGCTGAGATTTGGTACAGTTTCCCCACACAGTTGAACAGTAATCCATTCTTAGACTCTAAGTCTTAAATATACAACAGAAAGAAGTGAAGCCAATAATTTTAAGTAAAATCAACAAGCAATTTATTTCTCTACAATACAAAGTGAAAATTCAACAGACACTTACAGTATTGTGAATTAAATCGAAAATAATCCTAAATGTTCTATCACCAGTCTAAAAATACGAATGAATCCAAAAGTCTTGAATGTCCTGATATAACACAATGATGCAATCCAGAACGTCTTTGAATGAGTTTTTTCACAAAAATCCAAAGTGATATGAGCCCAAAAGTCAATAGGCACTTTAGAAATTCCAATGAATACTTCAAATAAATTATTCCTCTCGAATTATATCTAATATCATCAACACAACTGCACACTGATCATGGTTTCCTGCAGACTGATATAGAAGATGAATGAATTATTTGTTTATCAAATCGCTATTTACACACATTTTCACTCGACCTTACATCTTAATAGAATGTGAAGATTTCCAGTGGATAAACCTAGTCTAACCGTAAACAAGACTGGACTGGAACTCTTGCCAAATAAACAACTTACACTCATGGGCAGAAGTTACGTATGTAAACATTCTGGTTACAACTTACAATCATGCACAGAATTTAAACACACAATTCAATGTACATAACGATCTGAACTGTTGTAGAGAACGCGAGTTTGTGTGTGTAAATATTTCTGATTCTGCTGAGTAGGGCTCTTTGGATGACAGTCCGTTACAAAGCTTTTCAGTATGGTCATCCCATTGTAAAGTATCATCTATAGATACATCTGAAAGTTTTTAATTTTTTTGACACTTCCTAACTGAAGCTTATCTTTAATTGTAAGAGTTAATTTTGTGCCCCGTAACTTGTATAGCTTTTGTGGTCCCCCCCCCCCCATTATGCTTAACTTTCGTTTTTATGTTTGTCTTATTTTGATGTACCCAACAATGTATTATGATAAGGACTGATTCTAATCTTGTTTGAATAATTTCAGTATTAGAACTTAATGTATACAAGGTTGCATCATCTGCAAACAAATCTGTGTATGTGGATTCATTATTTAATGGAAGATCGTTTGCATAAATAAAAAAGAAGAGAGGGCGTAAAACAGAGCTTTGAGGGACCTCTGCATTAATAGTGTGATTTTGTGAAATAATATTGCTAATGGATACATGTTGAAACCTTTGTTTTAATTATGATCTGAACCATTTAAAAGACAAATTATCAAACCTGTTACAATTCAACTTTTGCAACAGAATTTCATGTCAACTATACTGAATGCTTTGGAATGGAAAATAATTGCAGTCAAAGAACATTTAATAATTTCTTGCGGCCAAATATATGCTAATTTTATGAGTTCTGATTGCTATGACTAATATCTTCTACATCCATATTGTGTCTTGTGAAATAGAAAGTAAGTTTCAAAAGAGTCATAGACCTGCATAGCCATTTGCTTCTCGAATGGTTTTGATAATATACGTAGAATGGACATTGGTCTGTAGGTCCATGGATCCATGGATCCTACTTTGCAACCTTTGCACATTTCAAGGTGTCTGGAAATTTACCAATCATTATACATAAGTTTATAATTTTTCGTTAATGACTTTGTTATTACGTTCAGCAATTTTAAGAATTTGTGGACCAATGACATCAACAAGATAGGTTGAACTATGAAAAGTGCTTATCAGTTGTACCCGACGCTGGGTCACACCTGCTAATGGTATAAGCGGGAAGAATCAATTCCTACGAAGAAAACAGAGCCAGTCCTACAAAACCTGCAGGCCCGGACCAAAAGCATGACACTGAAATGAAAGCCGGACATCTCCACGTCTTTCCACAAACACAGATTCCTTGTATGCTAGAGTCTTTGCATGGATAATAATGTTCAAAACAAAAAAAAAAAAACAACACATTTTGGTCAAATGTGTACAAGCTGGTTCACGCTTTCCTTACCAATGATGAAAACTCAACAGGTGCAGGAATTTATTAAGTTCGGGAACCATTCCAAGGAGCAAATAAAGTTCTCTTCCAAGTTATTAATGTAGCTATAGGAGATGGAAACACTGAAGATGGAAAGTAATATCAACAAGAACCAGCCAGAAAGCTACCAGGGCATGATGGTAAATATATCAGCTGGTACTGATAGCTTAGCAACTGCCGCAGGAAAACTACGGTATATCGCTGGTGGATGCGTGCATAGGATCGAAGATCGATTAGCGTATGATGCCATCAAACATCTAGATAGAGCGCACGAGAGAATCAAGTTGCATTGGAGAGTGGGCTATTAATTGCTACAGAAACTTCGCAATGACGAAGCACAGATTGCCTCTGTGATGGATGTGCCGCAAATTCTACATGAAACGGAGTATAGACAAGGAAGATTAAGAGGCCTAATTCCTGCGACGGATGATGGTTTGTTTTGTTGTTTCTTTCTTTCTTTCTTTTTTCCTGGGGAGGGGGATTTCGATTTTTAACGTAGCTTTAACAATTTTTCAGTCAAATCGTTACTATGTCTGCAGTAGGACAGTTTATAGTGATGTCTAGCACTAGGGTATCATGCCACAGACATGTTGCATCATGTCCCACCAGTCACGTTATCGTGACACCAGGCCGACCAGTCCTAACACTAACTTCTTAATGCTGAGCGCCAAGTGAGGCAGCTGTTTTTACCAATTTTTTAAAAGTCTTTGGTATGACTCGGCCGGGGTTCGACCCTGCGACCTCCCGCATCCCTTGTTTCTTTGGTAAAGTTTAATTACTTCATTCAGTCCAAGCTGACAGAAGGAAGTTTTTATCTCCATGGATTAGAGACCTGTGCATATAACAGAGAGACGATTTATACTAATGTTGGATCAAATTGTTTCCTAACTGGACTTTCCGAACAGACTATACAGAGCATGAGTTGGAAGTGGAAAATGAAATGTTTACATGAATGTTGCTTGATGTATATGAGATGGTTTCGGATAATTTATTGAAGACTGCCTTAGTGGACGGTTTCAACAAGCGGAAAGAATTAATTCCTTGGAAGAAGGGAGAGTCACTCCCACAAAAACTGCAGGCCCAAACCGAAAGCAGAACACTGAAACGAAAGCAGGAGATTTCCACATCTTTTCAAGTATAATGTTTGCGAACGAGAATGCGGCGACATTTCATCTATTACCAAAGAAGATAGTATTGCATGTGACAGCTGTAACTTGCGGTTCAGTTTTGGATGCGTTGAAGTGACAGGTAATAAACCCTTCCTCAAACGCAAATAC
Organism: Megalonaias nervosa; assembly: GCA_016617855.1. Taxonomy (NCBI): domain Eukaryota; kingdom Metazoa; phylum Mollusca; class Bivalvia; order Unionida; family Unionidae; genus Megalonaias; species Megalonaias nervosa. The sequence goes on from JAECUM010005608.1 coordinate 24,632, forward strand.
TCCGTATGGAAGTGCCCAATATGTTTGACGTCGACTAGGAAAGGCAAAGGAAAGGACAAAAAGGAAGAGGCTGTGGAAGGACGTCTTTGATGAATAAGAAAACCACAAATGCGCCTCAGCCATCAGGATAAGCAAAACCGTATTTGTAAGAATTCACAAGAAGTCCTTTTATTCTCTAGTTTGATGACGATTAATTGCTGAATATTGAAATCGTAAATAAACACAATACATTATGAATTAACAATAGTTTCCTATACATTTTAGTTACCGTGCTCACAATATAATTTCAATGCAAAACGTTTGCCATTTCTAGTGACCTTTAACTCGATATCATGGATGAAGGTTTTTCTAACAATCTAGAACCCATGACAAGGCAGAGAAAGATCGAAAAAGTCAAGTAAAAGCGTCGTTTGAGTGAAATCAATAATTTAATATCACTAGATGAGCGAAATCAATAATTCAATATAACTAGATGAGTGCAATCAATTGTACTAGTGGATGAGACATACATTATTCATATTTTTTTATTTTACAAACTCTATATTTTGATCACCCATGGTGATAACATCATACATTGTTCATATTTATCTATAAATTCTATGCATGAATCACCCATGATAATAGATCCTTATGTCAGTTATATTACTTTATAACTTCCATTCGTTGATTCTCGCTTGATTTAGGAACGATATGACTTCTTTATATCAGTTGTTGAACTCGGCGTGTATCATTGTGTTAAATCCATTCTTAGACTTCAGGCGCAGGAGCATAGTCTTATTTACATTTATTGTATATTATCAACAGACATCTCGTTGACGAAACTGATTTCAGTGTCTACGCTAAATTCAGTCTTCACTCTGTTACAAATATATCTGTCAATCTAATTATCAATCAGTCTAGATATCTTGGATACAGAAAGAATTTTGAAGACGATTATTAGAAAAAGCAAAAGAAAGTTTGTTAGGTTTATTGCGAAATTGAACAGTAGTAGTAATATGGGTCACTACTATATTATTACTAACAGTAACTTTTACGTACTGTTTGAAAATAAACAAGCAGTCTTTTCTTTTGTATGTTGTTTCAATTTTTCGTGACAACTTTCTTTTCTGCCAGTAAGTACAGTTTGTTGGGGTGGGTAATTTTAACGGCACATCAACAGTTTGTAGTTATATTTTGGCAATGTAAGCAAATTGCCTAACCCGAGAGTACACCACGGTGGCAAGTCAATACTAATGTGATGGTGGAAAAAAAAAATCGAATCCACACCCTTACCAACCTCCACAAATCGTTTTTTTTGTTTAAAAAAACGTCCCACTTCCCTCAGATTGCGTCATGTTTTATGGCGACTATCTTTTATGTGTTTGTCTTATTTAACACTTAATCGATTAAAAGAAAAATGATGATTACAAAAGTGATGAAGGAAAAAGTAAGAAGATGATAATGTACGAGGTTATCAGAGTTACAAAACATGTTTAGAGGTATGTCGGTAGACTCTCTGAAAACGAGAAAAGGGCGCGATAATGATAACTTTGACATTTCAAAATGCCATGAGAATGTCGAAAAAGTCAAGAAAAAGAGGATTATGTAGCTTTTATGATTGTAGTAAATGATGAATCGATCTGTCATCCATTGTCTCCTTGCATCTTACTCCTTATAAATTGATATTATATTGACATGAGTCTGAGCTGATGAATGACACATGCGATTGTAAAAAAAATAACAAACAAATGACAAATAATATGTCGTTATGCAACGAGTCAGACGAAAGTTGTAATTATATAAAAGGCAAAAATACGTAAGTCGCACAGCATGTGCAATCCGCAAATGTTAGGCACGGAATTTTATACTTTTTTAACGTTGTTGCAACGTTGTTGAGAATATTGTGTTGATACTTTCATCGGATTTTCATATATTTGAGATTTAAACTAGATATTCACAATAAGATTTGTTCTGCATATTGATAGAATCAGTAAAACGGATTTCGTAATGAAGGAACAATATTTACATTAAATTTAAGAATTTAATGTGACTTGCATAAAGTAGTTCCTCGTACGACTCGCGGTAACCTTCATCCCTATTTCTTTTGATAAGATGTTCATTTTAAATTGACACCCTATCTCTAATGAAACAAAAATTCAGTATGTTCCGATGGGTTGTCTATCATGGTACCGTTACTCTAGAACTGGTCCAAAGATAAAAATAGAAAGAAAAAAAGACCCACTCCATCATTCATCGAGAGTTATAAACTTTTGACTGGTGTGTCAGAGAAAGATAAAGTATGATGATTTGAATATCTTTCTTTGTATCACTATACCCTTGCAAAATAACATAATGGCATGAAATGATTTGATGGTTCTTTCCAGGCAGAATACATAATTAAATATATTTAGCAAAACTGTCATCCTAAGTAAAATAAAATAGAATGTGAAGTGGTAGGAGGGGGAAAGTGGAGGAGTAGGACAGACGAGATAACATATAACTAAGCAAGGGTTATTTACAGTATCTTTTGGCTTGACATCTTTTTCGGCTAGTCCTCTTTAGACCTTTCCTTAACAAAATGTTGATTGTGTTTGATCTTTGATTTAGGACTGTTATAAGTTAAACAATTATACGAATACCCATGCAAGGAATCAGTTTAGTTATCACCGCAATGTTTGTAAAACAGAAGTGATTCTAAGCTAGTCAAAAGAGGTAACCTTCGCATATTTGACCAACAGACTGAAAACTTGGGAAAAGAGCTTGCATTCATCGTGGGATACAAAGAGATATGCTTCAACAGAGCGTCATTTGGACCCATAAGTACTAGCCTGTGTTTGCAAACCGATTGGTTGAGCTAGACTTGTGAAACACGTGGGATTTAATTATCCAGGCAAATTGTGAAAAATATCAGATCTTTTTTGTTTCATCTCGTTGTGCTTGGAGAAGTAGGCTTATTAGCCTTCCATTGCATTCATGTATGTTTAATGAGGCGTTAGACTTCACGTATCGATCACGTTGTCAGGTAATTTCCGAGGCCAGTCTGCCAACCAGATCCCACTGAAAAGCATCCTTTATAATTTGCTAATTTAGACTGCCCCGTTGCTAAAACTCATTCCATTTATATTGAGGTATCTGTCTTTACAGACTTAACTTTCTCCGACACAAGATAATTATGTGATAAATATTTAGAGTCGACGAAAGAATTCCCAGTCTCTGACACCAGATAATTGTCGTCGCACATGCGCGAGTGGGCGCACGCGACGTTAATCCAAATCTCTCTCACCAGATAATTATGTGATATATTGCATTTAGAGAAGGCGAAAGAATTCCCAGTCTCTTTAACAAAATAATTGTGATATATTGTATTTCGAGAGGTAGAAAGAATTCCCAGTCTATGACAGAAGATAATTACGTGCTATATTGTATTTAGAGAAGACGAAAGAATTCCCAGTCTCTGGCAAAAGATAATTACATGATATATTTTATTTAGAGAAGACGAAATACATCCAAGTCTCTAACATAGATACTTACGTGATATAGTGTATTTAAGATAATTACGTGATATATTATATTTAGGAAAGACGGAAAACCAGGAGCAACACATGTGCTTAAAATGGATGTACTACCTTTTATCCACTGAAATCACGATAAAAGTTTTAGATTCTGAAAATGGTAAACAATGTTTACATACATACGTCCATCCATCCACATGCATACATATCTGCTTCCTCACTAAATATAGAGATTATACCAGAATACTCCTGCATGTATAGCCTATCATGTTCTGATAAATGGCTTTAAATCCAACAACCAAGCAAACTATCAAAAAAGATGACGAAATCACCTGTCTATATAGACTTTACACAGCTGTATTCAACCATCAGATGAATAGCCATACTTCTTTCAATAAATTTATTTTACGTGCAACTCAAAAGCATTTATTTCAATCCCAAAGGCTGAGATATTATTTTCAAGCCTTTTCTTGAACACTTATACCTTAGATGGCAGTACATGTTACCGTTCCTCACCAACACATCCATTTCGGTAATGTTTCTGCTTGAAGTGATGAATTTCACCCCAGCTGGATGTTAAACCTAAAGGTGGAAAATTAATACCGGTATAGAATACTATCATAAAACCACTAGCAACCCTGCAATTTCGCTCGCTCCTGCTCGACACCCCAAATTTTCTGCTCGTCGAATCCTTTCTCACCGACTGCAGAATCTTAAATCATTCCAGTGAAGTTTACACAGACTTTCACCCAATTTGACCTCAATAGATGAAGCGTCATCTAAATATGACGAAAAGTATCAACATGTAGAAGATTAGAGAAAATCTTAAAAATAATTGGCGAAATTCCTGCAAAATATATTTGTCATTTGGAAAGAAAAAATATGGAAACTATAATTATAACTGTCTGCCGTAGCACTATCAGGAAGAAAGAGCTGGTATTTCGTCACGTGACTTAAGATCCTTAAGAAGGAATATTATTCTCACAGAGTTTGTCCATTTTTAATCTGAATTACTGCACATTATTACTCTCAATAATGTGATGCCATGTTTCTTATTTCACAGTTTGCTTCTAAGATACAGGTACTCCGTAAATACAAATGCTGAACAGTAACGATACACTTGGTCGTCCAAGCCCATCTTTCTCTGAGCTGTTTTTGTTTCATTTTTATCATCATTATCAACTGTCTTCCAGATACCTACACATTCATGTTCGTCTCATTGTCAGCGTTTACCTTGATGGTAGGACAGAAAGTTACAGGACAAGAAGTCACGGACAGAATGTCACAAGTCTGATTTTCACAGTTTTGAAAGAGGTGTAAGATAAAATGTAACAGGACAAAAAGTCACAGTTGTGATATTCAACGTTAATAAAAGAGGTGTGGGATAAAAATTCACAGGACTAAATTTCAAAATTATTTTTATTGGAGTTATGAAAAAGACGTAGGTCAACAAGTCACAATATGACATGTAATGTTGAGGTGGAGTTATGAAAAAGACGTAGGTCAACAAGTCACAATATGACATGTAATTGAGGTCAACAAGTCACAATATGACATGTAATTTTGAGGTTTTCTTACTACATGAATAATGATCATGAATATCACACTCCTTTTCCTACCTTATTCAAAAAATTTTAATATTCAGTTTGTTTAAGATTTTAGACTAAAATGTTAAATTTACATTGGTTGATACAATATATAAAAATTTTGATTGTGTTATTTCGTGTTATCTGTAGTACATTAACACATTCTATAATGATTTATTTGTCTTATTAAATCTAGTGTTTAGCTAAATTATTGTCAAAACCACCTTTTCCTGGGTAAAATATAATTTGGTAAAGAGAGACTGGACATTTGCTTCTTGTTGCATATCCTATAACCTTGTTTACACAGTAATTAAAGATACAAATCACGCCGCCAGTTGCTACATTTTTTTCAGTGTCACCCTTCCTGTACAACACACCTGCAAGCAAACCAAATTATCAATTACAAAATTATTTTCAAAACTACACCTTCCTCTCTAACACAACTGTTGCAGATTCTGCGTAATATAGCTTTTGATCATTATTAATGTTGCCAGTTTTTAGCATTCAAAGTTTTAAAGTGTGACATTTTGTCCTGCATGCTCATAATTACAATAAAAATATGAATTGTGACTTTCTGTCCTGTGACCTTTTGTCCTTGGTGTTTTTGTGACCTTTGACCGTGACTTTTTGTCCTGTGACTTTGTGTCCGTTTACCGTTTACCTTGGTAGAGACCATATAACTATATTGTATAGTTTTTATTTCGCCAGATTTTATGGCGACCTTTTCCGAGCTTATGGTCGAATTAATTCACTCTCTACTAGATGGGAAGTCAAACGATGATTATGAAATTGCTATCAATCCTTGGATATATTGTCAAAATTTGTATCCTGGACACTGGAAAACATCTGGCTAGACAATGTTGACCGAAGAACCATGAAATTATCATGATCCATTTACCATTTTGAAATGTGATTTACAAAATAATGTAGCTATGTACTCACTGGGTTATCCCGAACCATTATTAGAACATTATAAAACTGAAATATGGTACTTTTTAGTAAATCAGCCTTTAAAATTTGCGATGTTGAAACACACGTTCCAGAACAGGAACCTTTACTCTCTGAAATGTCGCCTCTTGTAGATTATTTGATTATATATCTCTTGTGTTCTTACCTCAGCAATATTTTCCATAAAGCCATCAAAGGCCTGCATATCGCCGAAAACTTATAAAGCCTGACGTATGCCGAATTGAACTCCGGGATTAGTGGATAATGCAGCGCCCATATATTTGCACATACGTCCTTATTTTTAAACAATTGTTTTTAAGTTTTAAAAATTCTCTGGTGATTGAAACAAGACTCATGTAATGAAAATTTGATATAGAATGTAGAAGATATAAAGAATATACAGTTTCACAATACTTTGAAATAACCCTCTCGGGTTATCTCGCAGAATCTCGACTTTGAATATGTTATAGATAGTACCATCTACACTCACTTATAAATCCTCCAACTGTACTCTGGACATCTGCCGTCGCATAATGAGCCAGCATACCTGGTTCTAAGCAGTTTATCATGAGTAATCAGTAAAACAATCAGCAATCTGCTGACACATTATGCGACAGCAGATCAAATTCTATGATGGGAGGGTTATTGTTTTAGGGGGTTTTATGTTGTAGGATTTTTTTTAGTTTGATTAGACCTATAAGCGAGTATGACGGTGAATTCTTTCCATTTGCCGTTACTCGGTGAAATAAGTTCTTGTCGGGTCACACAATCACGAAAAACTTCACACCTAGATGGTGATCCAATTTATCAGCGGTCAATTGGTCTCGGTGTTACGCAATGACCGAAACACTACCTTTGACCGTGGGGTCAGTAGGGGTGGGAATGAAGAGAGTATTTCAATGAAAATATGTAACGTGATTAATTCGTTTTAAAACGGGAACTCTTATTTCTCGTTGTTTTCATATTCTTCTTAATAAGTGGAAATTCATCTCTGATTTAGAGGATATAGAACGAATAGTCTTCTCTTGAAACCATAATACGCATATTCGAACCATGATTATATGCGTATTTTTTATATGCAATGGGCTAATCACAATCTGATATTCCAACAGTGTTGCCGAATATCTCACATTTGTCAACATGCAAACTGTTTGGCTTAAAGATAATGGATAGGTAGTTTTTCTCGATGGGTGGAGGGCTGTGTAGTTTAATGCCATCTTCAGTACATATTAGAATAGTTGCTGGAAGAACAGCCCGGGTAGAATCACCTACCCACGGGAAGCTACAGCATACCTTTATCATGTACCCACGTGAGTCGAGCCGACAGAGGTAAGATGTGTGAGCCATCTGTAAAGGCTAGCGCCTTAGACCATTTGGCCACCCGGGGCCCCAGATAGGTAGATAGATAGATAGATAGATAGATAGATAGGTAGATAGATGAAATCACTTGTTGACATACATACATGCGTACATACGGACATACATGCGTACATACATACATACATACAAACATACGTACCTACCTAACTACCTGCCTGCCCGCATACATACATACATACATACATACATACATACATACATACATACATACATACGTACGTACGTACGAACGTGTTCTACATTTGTAGTTGAAGATAGGAGTAATGAATAAATATAAATATTGTCTTCTACTAAAGCCAAGAATCAATAGGTTACAAAATGAATTTATTGACATTAACTATTACATCTCAGGCTAAAAGTGAGCTTATAAGATAACGTGTTAATTTGCATCGTTGAAATAGCAGTGTACATCCACCTCAAATAAAATTAATTCATGTCCAAGGTTAAACCGACACAGATAATACGGTCTCCGTTTGACACCTGAAATTAACTCCATCTTAATGAAACTCATATATTTCCATCATTTTGGTAAAATGTTCTTTTTACTTTGCAAACAAGCAGCTACCTGAACTTATGCTTCATAGTCTGTACTCGCTTTTAATGCGCCGACCAATCTGGCTATATGCTTATTGCTGTGAGAAATCAGTATACCAAACCAAATAGACCCTGATCTGCTGGCGCATTATGCACCGTCAGATGAGGGTCTATGTTGTTTGGAGTTGTACCCAACTTATATTCCAAAACTCCGTTCTAGACACACCCCCCACCCCCAACATAAAACACCTGGTTAATGAATTTTTAAGCGTGTGGTCAAAAGAAGCGATGACATCAAATCCATAGGACTTGACGAATCACACGACAGAACACATTTTCAATCTTCTTTTACACTTTGAGGATACTTCTGTTCCTAATGAAAAACAAATATGAGCATGCTTGCTTGCTTGCTTGCTTGCTTACTTAGTTACTTACTTACCATACATGCATACATGTACCCTTCTGATAAACCCTTTGACAGAGGACTGTGGGTAAGCTTTAAAAAAAACTAAGCGATATTTTACTTCTGAAAAGAATTTAAAATCAGTTGCAATTCGGATGCAAATCTGTCTTCCATGATACCACGATGCCATTTTCGACGCTTTTCTATAAACGTCAAATATTTTCAAAGAGTACTTTTTGCAACCTCTGTTCATTGAAAACATAAATAAGTGGAACTTTTCTGCTTAACGTGTTAAAACTATTCTCAGCCGAAGCTCCAAAGACATGATCGTAAATCGACAGGTACAAATGAGAGTTATTGGTTATTTTCTGGACGTCAGTTGGTAGTTTCTATGTCGTCACTCAAAATTAGCTACAATTTTCATTAATCAATCATCTGACTATTACCGTTTTCATTAGCCAATCATCTGACTATTACCGTTTTCATTAGCCAGTCATCTGACTATTACCGTTTTGTTTTCATTAGCCAATCATCTGACTATTACCGTTTTCATTAGCCAATCATCTGACTATTACCACAGGTCTGGTGGAAGTAAATATGTACAATTATGTAGCAGTATACTATTCCGATAAATCAACCCACCCACCCCAATCTGTATTGCTAATGAAGGCCGATATGTGGGTTTGATGTCACCTGTTCATTCAAATGTGTAATCTTGCTGCATTCAAATCTGTCCGGAACAAACCTGACTACACTTAAAACACATACAAGTAACTGGTAACAGACATATCTAGCGCGAAATTCAAAATGGCCACATGACAGAGGATTGTGCTATACCACGTGGATTTACAAGTCATCAAACACAGAATTTGCACCAGAAATGTTATTTGCAGAGTTTTGCATGTATTAATGAATAGGTGATATCATCCCCTAAATCACCAATCAATATCATCACTTGTGGGGGCTGATTTATCGGCCTGGTAGTATACGTCCTCATGTGGAGAAATATTCCCACAATATGGACTCAATTTACAAGATATGAAGGAAATGTAATGTAAAATAGTTCTCAAAATACGAATATTTATATCTTTTGAGCTCAAACTGACAAACATCTCCGCTTCTGACCTGAAGGAATAACTCCTAAAACTTTCAGAAATGTTTAGAAAACACTGGCTGATGCTAATTAGTGTAGACGTGGGATCTTAGAATAGTTTTACACTATCCCTGCTCCTATCATTCAACATTTGATCAGTCCAACGCAACGCAAATGGACGTCGATCCAATTTAGAGTCAGTAATTGTATCGAAAAAATTAGAATGAATATGGCATAAACAAAAACACTTCTGGACAATCATAGCAAGTTTTAATTGCAATAACATTATCCGATTGGACCCCATAAAAAGAAAACAACACTTGAGTTGAATGATAATAGATGTTATTAATGCTAGGTTCTTGGATTTTACAAACTGAGCGATATGTGGTCGACAATGACCGATTGCAACACAGAATGAAGTGAAGGAAATTATTTTTCTTGCCATGGGCAAACTTTCGAAATTAAACGCCCTAAATAAATGCGCGTTAAGGTAATTAACATATAAAGTTTATGTTCTATATTATGCATAACGCTTAGAATATGAATCTGATGATGAAATCCTTCTTTTAACCTTCCTTAATTAAACAAATCACTTACAAATAAAATAAATCATTTCCACTGCGTACTTTGTTTCCAGTGCCCTAAAGCTGTATACTATCAAAAAGTTCTGTAATCGACTTCATTTTTCATGTGTGATCATTTCCGTTTGCATACGGCGATTGCGTACTTTCTTAATACTAACAGATGTGTATGAATCTGATGATTAAAAACTTGTTTTTATTTTTTTAATGAAGACAATTCAAACCAAACAAAAATAACTTCCATTGTTTATTTTATTTCCATTGCATTCCAATTTCCACTGTGTATTGTATTTCTTTTCTTTCCAATTTTTTTTACTGCGCATTTTAGTCATACCGATATATAATCCAAAGATCACTTTCCACATCTAGACTGTTTACCAAAGTTCTTTTACAAGGGGTGAACTGTATACTGTGTTATTTGTTGGAACTTCTCCGTTTTTTACCTATGTTAAGCTACCGGCCTCCGAAGTGTGCCCTCTACAGCCATGCAAAAATTTTAAAGGTTTCTATGTTTTTCTGTAAGACCCCGCCATAGTGTAGGTGTTTGTTTTTCTGTAAAAAAAAGAATTAGGAGAAAAGTACTATTTTTTGTTCAGAGGTTGCTTTTTGCTATTAGCATTTTATTATTTTACGGTGGGTCGCACACACAAGGTCCCTGGACCTAGTCCCTTTGTTGTCCTCTCAGTATATGCTTTATGACATATACTTTCCTCTTCAGACATTAGGTTTTGCGGCTGGTTTCTACATCATGGTCACCAAATTTTAGTAAGCTTGGCCAACGATCAATCTAATGTCCTGTGTGTGTATGTTATATGTGTATGTTTTTATATTGTTTTAATCATCCTATATTGTGTTTGTGTTAGGACTGGCCATTTTATATATTTTAATTTGTATTTAATTTTATTTTTATTTACATTTTTATTTTATGTTGTTACGACCATGTAATTTAATTACTTGTATGTTAAAATTTGAATTCTTTTTATTTCATTTTTGTATCATTATATTTTATTATGATGATGATTATGTTCACGGGATCTGCTATTTTTGAAAGAAACATCGTATTTATTTAGAACGTAAATATGACTCTCGGCTTGTGTAAGCATTATTTTAGATTGCCGACTGGATAAACAACCGGCGTAAACGATTGGTTGTGGCCAGGGTCATTTCCTAAGCATACGTGATTACATCGTGTACTGCGATTGTTAGATGATGAAATAACCACGCGTTCTTCGTGCGTGTGCATGAAATGACATTTTGGTTTGGTTTAAAAACACTTAAGTCCCTGTGAAATAGTCAGAGTCGTTCTAATACCTTGAGAAGAAGGTATTATTTTCCTTGTGCTGGAAAGAGTTTATTTTTCTTTACATCGGTAGAGCTCGAGATGTGTCTTGTTATAGATGACAGCTATTGGAGTTCATCTACTTTTTAAATAATAATTTATTTTTCCCTGGAGAACTACACAAGTGGTTTAGGACAAAGACATTCAATGAAATTCATTCTAAATTGGAATAGTACAGTACAAATTGTGGTTCGACGTGAAATTCTGGACATTTGTGTAAAGACTTCATCTGACGTCATCGTCCTCCATCTTGGAACTTCATCAAGATTCGAACCTGGATTCAGTTAAAATTATTTAGTGATAGGACTTGTATTTTTTCAGTACTACGATAAATGTTTGGATTTTCTTCACAAACCGTAAGTCCTATTTCATATTTTCACCTTTATTTTTATTAAAACTTACAAAGCTTGTTGTCTTCACTCTTTTCTTTTGTTACTTTTGAACGAGCCGATACGTAACAATGTATAGAATAGAATAAATGGTATCAGGTATAATAGTTGTATAAAATTACGTGTTGTGATGGTTCTCTGGTATCGGTCTAGTAATTCTTTTCTAAATAGTGAAGAAATCGGAGTTTTTGTAAATACATACATACATACATACATACATACATACATACATACATACATACATACATGCATGCATGCATGCATGCACATACATACATACATACATACATACACACACACACATCTATATATACATACATACACACACACATAGAGATATTTTTATTGCGTCGCTGTATAATATGTATTTGACCAGTCCTTTCCCCCATAGTAATTGTATACTGTGAGAGAGGTCAGACATCACTCAGCACTGCGTCATGGTTTAATTAACTACATACAAAACACTTGGCAAATACGGACTCATTAGTGACGATATCAGTTATCTTCTTGTCCATCGGCTTAATTAGCTACCGGATGTAATAAATACCTAATACAAAAGGGCGATATCTAGGTTACCGATAGTGTATATATAGACATTATTGTGCTGACGTGCCGTTAACCTATATGCATGTATGCATGTATGCACACGTCATCCAAATATGTCATTTATTATCCACGCTTGCTTCTCAAATGGCACGAATAAATGAAAGTAGAACCAAAAGTATTACATTGATGTGTTGGATCATCTCCATTCGGATCCTTATACACCGACGTTTTACAATATACATTTCTACCTTCGGTTGCTATGTAATGATCAAGTATTTTAGTTTGTATCCGAATCTGGTAATTATCGGTTCCATGATTGTTCCATGAAATGTTTCACTTTAAGGGGCGACAAAGATCGCTTGTTACAAACTGGTCAAAATAGATCTTGACCATTCATTCCTAAGATATAACAAATCTTTGATTTAATGATAGTCGTTAAAGAATTACACGATTTTCATGGTTCATTTGTCATTGTAAAAATTAGATTATCATCAGTGAAATGGTAGGTACTGATTTGATAGCAAGTCATTGAATTTGTTATCAAAGGCTAAAATTATAGCCTTGCTTGTGATTGCATGTATTGAATTAGTTATCAAAGGCTAAATTTATTGCCTTTCATGGAACTGGATTTATTGAAGTGGTTACCCAAGGATAAAATTATAGCCATGCATGTGATTGTGGGATTCAAGAAAATCATAGTAGTTTGATTTTAGTTTAGCATTTAACACTAACTTACCCCATACATTTACTATTTCATTGTTTGCTGATATCTTGCTACGCTTCGACGTCCATTAGTCAAAAGACTCTGATACTGTCCGAAATGGGAGAGGGAGACTTGGGGTTGTGGAGGTATGAGATGTGAGCTTTTAACGAAACTAGAATGTAACTGCATTTCCCAAGGGAACACATACGCAGCCGACCTAGATATCCTACCCTTTACTTGGTAAGTCTGATGCTCTACCAGTTGAGCTACCCCGAATTCCTTGACGTGGGGTGGAGGACGGGGTCTGGGGCTGCGGGATATCCCTGTGAGATGTTACTAATTTAAAGCAATCAAATCTGCTAGCTATCGAGATGAGCAAATCTCCACTTAATTGTTTGGCAGCCAACCTTTCTATCGTCGTTTATAGAAAAGCCAAAACTGAAAATCAGTACTATAGAACACTGGTGAATTATTCATCTTAAAGGTGCACTGCTTCGTTTTTTCTGTTTGATTCGAAATATCGATAACGTTTTAAAAGCAAGCTTCTGTTCCATGTAAAAAGATGAAAATTGCGTATATAGAGAGTGTCAAACATCCGCGTAAATAGGGTTTTCCTAGTCTAAAAAATAAAGCTTGACTACCAGTAATATAGTCACGTGACGAACCAAAATGGCAATCAAAGGTGTTGTTGTTGTTGTTGTTGTTGTTGTAGGGTTTAACGCCATTTTTCAGCACAAGATAGACTATACATGGCGGCCAGTATAATTGGTGGAGGAAGAACCCTGCAAAACCCCGGGAAGAACCACTGACCCACGAGAAGCCACTGGCAGGCTTTCTCACGTACCCACGTTAGCCGAGCTTGAGACTAGAACTCACGCAGACAGAGGTGAGATGGCAGTGATCCGTAACGGTGAGCGCTTTAGACCACTCGGCCACTCGGGGCCCAACCAAAGGTGTAAACGGCATGCACAGGGCCTCGTTACATAGAAAATATTTGAGTATCGGTCTATGGGTAGAGGGCGGGGGGGGGGGGGCCTCTAACCTATTTGCAACATATTGCAAGGGAAGACACTAGTCCGCACACCTCGGTATTTCCAACCCTGCTCGCTTGTCATATTTTCGTCTTCTAATGTACAATTTACGCCAGCTGTAATAAAAAATTGATAAATTTTCATAACATTTCAGCAAACCTAGTTCAGTTCAAAACATATTCGATAAAAATCGACTCTTGTTGGCCGATTTTGAAGATTTAACAAGTACTGGGATGGAAGTTGACCATGACTGTGACCTTAACCTTGAGACTGAAGTCATGGTTATGGTATTTCTAATTATGATATATAACTGGTTCAAGTTTCATTTGAACAGCGTCTGTGATTCAAAACTTATCCTACAGAAAATGTACAAATCGCATAATTACATTTTCCTTTGCTTTGCTCTGAACGTTACCTAGTGGTAGGGGCTTTGTATATAGTATGTGACGCGCCATATAATCATGAAACACTGGCAGAGTTTCACTTAAATCTCTCCAGCTGTCACAAAGTTATTGGTTGGACAAGCAAATATTAACAGAAGGATAGGTGAACAATGTGTTAACGTAATATCCCCAATTTAAGATCGAATAGCATGCATCAATATTCAGACCGCAATTTAACATGACACCGGAGTTACATGTCACCAGTAGAGTTCTTGCCTTCGCCTTCACATTGTGGAAGGTAGAATATGGTACGCAACACAGTCTCTGTATCATATACATACATTTGTCCTAATATCGTAAACAGTTTCAGAGCTACATTCTGGATAAAAAAAATGAATACCATAACTTTCAAGATAGAACAATAAAATGTGATATATGATACACTGTTAGATTATCATGGATATAAACATATTCAGTTTCATCTCTCTAAATATGGCTTTCTAGTTCAAGACTTGGCAAGAAATATATACATATTAGCATGTGACCATAACATTGTGGCTAAGATTCTGAAAGTCGCAATAAGTCGATATGTAACACTATAAATTGTTTGATAATACTACTTGCAATGGCTAATAGTTACAGCCAAAATATCACAGGTAAGTAACCTTAAGATGACTATGACCTTGATTTTACAGATATTAACTTGAAAGTCATAAAAGACTCACCATCCAAAACATTTTATTTTCATTACTTGCAACAGTTTCTCAACTGCATCCCAATATTGACAAATTGCATTCACCTTTAAAATGGGATCAAAACAATTACTGTCCTTGTGAATTTATGAGCTAGAGTCCAGATAATGTTGATCTGTGATCTAAACCTTGATAAAAAGACCATGAAAACTAAACGACACATTCAGAAGCTACGACTTAAAGATGACTTCAGTTAAACTACCTTCAATTACATTAGAGTTTTTGCAGTTCTAATACAAACAGTGATTAAGCTTCACATGTGACTTTGATCTTGCTGATAGGACCATGTTATTGTTACACATGATAAGATTATTCGATTGATACACGTTATAGGACCACGCTATTCATACTCATGATAAGACCATGCTATTGATACACATTATAGAACCACGCTATTGATACTCATGATAAGACCATGCTATTGAGACACATGATAGGACCATGCTATTGATACATATGATAGAACCATGCTATTGATACACATGATAAGACCATTCTATTGATACACGTTATAGGACCACGCTATTCATACTCATGATAAGACCATGCTATTGAGACACATGATAGGACCACGCTACTGATACTCATGATAAGACCATGATATTGACACACATGATAAGACCATGTTATTGATACATATGATAGGACCATGCTATTGATACCCATGACAGGTACATGATACAACCACAATCTATGATTGTACAGGGTGAAACATTTAATTTCACGATCTTTAACACTAGCTTCAGAGCCACAGTTTGAACACACAGACATTAATATTGATATGAGACAGATAGGGTTATTAATTCCAAGTGACAACAAGAAGTCATGATGTGTCTAGTTTTATTTCAATTGCTTCGTTTAAAAGCTTGCAGGTTACATCTCAAAACAAATGTAATGATGTCCACCTTTGACATTCAACTGAGAACCACGATAGTGACAAATTTGACACCCTTGTCTTACATATGTGTACAAATTTTACAAATTTTTATACCACTACTTCTATCAGATTTAGAGTTACAAACAGGACAGTAATTGTAACCTTAATCTGCGACTTTGACCTTCAGAAAAAAATGACAACCCACTTTATAGTTGTAATGTGTAATCTACCAATCATAATTTAGTATACCTTCCCAGCTGTGTAATATTGGACGATTTTGCAGACAATTACATAAGTATTCATGCATATTACAAGTGTTACTCATTTAGTTTTACACTATGTGATTATTTGTGTAAATATCAGTTAAAGGACAGAATGGCGCCGGAAAAAATGGCGACTGGAGAAAATGGTGATATTCTTCATACCCTTGACAGAATGGCGATGAGATTATAGAGCCATAGGACAAAATCGCGATATTGTATTTTCAGATTGGCGATAACAGTTTAAGCCGTTTACTGTGATAATCCGATTAACGGATTACTTATAGTATAATACGCTTTATTTTCTACCAACTTTTCAGTCTGAAAATATGATATCGCCATTTTGTCCTATGGCCGTATATGTCCAGGGTATGAAGAATATGGCCATTTTGTCCGGTCGGCATTTGGTCCGGACCCATTCCTTATCTTTACCATATAATATAAGCTGGGGATCTCAAAACTTTCCAAGTTATGACCGAAGGGCAAATCCCATTCCTCAGGTCAGTATTGGAAATGCGTCTGATTTCTTCTCATGTCCTTCATCCAAAATATGGTTAGATGGTGGTGATCTCAAATGTTACCAAGCTATGATCAATGGCAATTGATCTTACGAGACATGATAGATCGCTCCGCCTACCAAATCACGTGATATGACTACCTGTTAACCTCCGACAAACTTGCAGTGTTTGACAGAGAATATGTTTCAGTCCGAGTGATATGTTTATTAAAAAATGATTTGTATTATTCTTAAAAATATAAAATTACAAAGTTGCATAAATGTACTGCAGTTCAAGTTCGTATAGTAATAACCTAAGTGTTTTATTTCAGTAAATAATAAAAATCAACTTCAAAGCTGCTCGAGAACTTATTCATGTAAACGGAAATTCGCTTCAAAAGATGCTAATGTATTTAGTATATAATCTTGTCCTTATTAATTTTATCTGACTTATGTTTATGCTGCCTTGGAAGTAAATGAATTACAAATTAATAGCAAAATCATAAATAAGTACTATTTAGAAGTATACTGTTGTCCATAATAATTTTAATGTTCTACTGTTCGTCAGATGGAATTTTGATCAGTGATGTCTGTTGATGTAAACACGTAAATGCATGCTTAATATATCGGACAATATTTATCTGAAACCATTGTTTTGGTATTTCTTTATTATTACATTTTTGTATCTCCCCCTCCCCTCCTTCAGCTCAATGAGAAAGTAAAGAGTCACTCAAGCATCTGAAAGATCGAGACGATAAATTATTATTTTTGGGACAACCAAACATTAATATGTAAAATTTCACACTTTAAAATAATACAGTTTGGGGTTCAGTCCTTCCTATACAAGAAAAATAATATACAAAACCTGAAAGTTAGGGGATTCTCCACCCATATTCCAGAAACGTTTATTTTTACATATATTTTTCAATTTCGATTTTTTTTTCTTCAAGCCACCGACGGGACATGCTTTCTATATATGTTTATGCAAATAAACATGTTGTAATTGCCATCAACTGTTTCCATATTCAGCTGATCGTACACGCGACTACAAAAAAGGTCTTTATCCATCGAAGTTTTGTCTATGTTGAAGAAAGGAATAAATCTAATTCCTCCATTTAGACTGTCGGGTATCGACTGTCAGAATTACCAGGCTCCCGCTGACTTCATTTCACCCTTATCGATGGAGAAATTAACAAATCGCTAAAAAAATTTGTAAATACTTATCAAAATCAATCCATTATTGCCACAAGCAGCTTGTCGGAGGAAAATGGCGGATGAAAGCATTGCCTTGAGGTGTGTATAATTTACGCTTGCTGATTGGTTAATTGATCAGCATACTGACAAGTGGCGATAGGTCAATTCCTCATCCTAAATGGACATTTGTGGTCCCTGAGTTTCTCGGAGTATTCCGTATTCAAAGCCTACTCCTAAAAATAGCAACAAGAAAATTTGACTTCTTCCTTTCACATGATGATTTTAAAAGATACTGCAAATTATTATCTATATTAAAATGTTGAACAGCAACACTGCTTTGCATGCAAACATTCATATAAAGTATAGTTTACATCTTTCCAAGAACACATATTCCAATATATTTTGTAAACAGAAACGAAACCCATGAATCTAATCCCATCTTTTCCACAAGACCTATTTCTTCTTCCGGGATTCGGACCTCTACTCTTATCACTCTTCTATTTACCTTATGTAAACAGCTTCTAGGATATCAGCCGTAGTTGTTCGAATATGAATATATTTTATTCCCGTACGCCATTTATACAACTGAAACTTCAAATCCAAAAGTATCTATGTAAGCCATGTATTTTACTGGGTCAGAAAGTTGTTTTTACAAGGACAACAATCATCTCGAGTTTTCTGGAATTTAATCATTTTTCATAATACAGAGTAAAAAAAAATTTCATTACATCTCTCGTATCACGCGTACATATATATATATATATATATATATATATATAGTATATATATATATATATATATATATATATATATATATATATATATATATATATATATATATATATATATATATATATATATGATAAAGAAACTTACAGAGTTTCTTACTTACTAATTTTTATACCGCCTGACTAAGTTACTTACCTATTTACTGATTAATTTATGATATGAAAGAATAGATGTTCATATCACATTATAGCGTCATATCTACGATGAGATAGCAAAGTGTCCGTTTGCTGTCTCCTATAAAGGATAATAATATCAAATGTTATCCACACCACGTGATGAAAACCTCCTCATATTGCTGACAAATTGTCAACGTCATAAATATCAAGCTAATCAAAAGCGATGAGAAAGGAAACACTTTCCGGTACATCGTCATCGTATCGGTTTCCAATTATCAATTGTAATTTAGTGTCACTTGAAGTGTTGACCTCATTTACGTCAGATCTGTCAAATCTGTGGTTTTTTTAAGGGTCTAATGTATAATGAGAAAAAAAAAACATTTTGTCTTCCAGGCTATGTGTGGGTAGGGGTTGTGACGTAATCGGTCATTAATTGTTGTGTCTCTTACAATGGCCGCTGCATTCGATGCAGTGAAAGATTGTCTTTTCCGCTTGACTCGACCCAATTTGAAATAAAAATTAAAGCCTTAATTGCAGCCTTTCAATAAAATCTTAAGAACATGAACTGAGCAAACAATACGAACAGTGCTTCAAAACTTCAAAAAAAGTTTCCCAATTTTTTTGAATGTTTTATGAATGGAAATGATTGACTTCTGACGTCAGTCGAATGATAGCCCTCATCAGAATACCAAGTGTTAAAAAAAAATCCCTCCCCTATATGTCGGCCTTAAAGTCACTCACGGAAAGCATTCGGAGAGCTTTGTGTCCACTGGATGCATTGGAAGATGGAAACGCTTATTTTGCAGATGATCAAAGTCAAACAGCATATATTTTAAAATTATTTATTTTCTTTTATTTATTAATTTATTCCTTAACCGATTCTTAATTTCTACGTTAGTATTGTGTCCTCTCTCAATTTTTTTTTTTCGTTTGTTGACTTGAAAATAATGCGTCCACCTATTAGAGTATTTTAAGAAGGAAAACTTCACCTGTTACAGTTTTGGTGCAAAAATTGAAAGTTGAAAGAATAATTACAATATAGGCTCTTTCATTAAGTAAGACTTTCAACTACCTCGTTGATAACCGGTTACAAAAAATATACACAGGTACTTGAAATGATTCATTGTTTCTGTAGGTAAAGTTGGATGGACATGTTTGTGGTTCTCCATTTTTCTTATCGTTGTATACAAATTCATTTGACAAGGCTTGGTTGTTATTATCAGAAGGCGATAAGTAAACTTGCTAGACAGGGCCCGCCGTGAGCTTATAAACAAGGAATCAATGAAACAGTACAAAATCACACTCTTTATCGTAGGTGTGAGATAATCATTGTTGCGATTTTCTTGTCAATTTATTAAACAACCATGCCATATACCGCTTTTAACAAAGTTAATCCATCAAGACCATTTCATCTCGATTAAATATTGTTTTAATACGCCATTAATAGGGTTTTGTTTTGAACAAACTTACAGGATACAGTGACTATTTTTCAATGAATGAATGAGTAACTTGTTATATTTTACAAGGAAACTTCCTGTTTGCAATTTCCATTACTGGGGGTAGATCTATATTCTTCGAGTTTTGTTTAGTTTTTGTAATTTCGCTTTTCTGTTGTTTTTTTTTATGTATAGATGTATAGATGAATGTATATATATATATATATATATATATATATATATATATATATATATATATATATATATATATAT
The DNA here is from genome assembly GCA_016617855.1 of Megalonaias nervosa. NCBI lineage: Eukaryota > Metazoa > Mollusca > Bivalvia > Unionida > Unionidae > Megalonaias > Megalonaias nervosa. The sequence goes on from JAECUM010005608.1 coordinate 45,232, forward strand.
ATATATATATATATATATATATATATATGCATGTATATGTGGTGTGTATGACGTCACATCGGGACACCTTGTGTTTGGACGAGTGGAAATTGTTCCACATCTCCGTCATGGTACGGGTGTCCGAGTGAGGAAAAGGAGGTAAGGGACGCGACAGAGCCCTGAAACGCCAGTCCGTACTCAGTTTATCAGATTCAGTCCAGTTGTACTAATGGACAATTAACAAAACCAATAGTGTGTTAGCCACCTGTGCAATTAGCCAGATATTCGAGTCATTGATAAATTTTTCCTATCACCTAACCGTCGAAAAATATCTAGTACGATAGTGTACATAACAAATAGTACCTAATTTTTAACATTAAGGTGTCTAAGCGACAATAAAAATTTTGAGTCAATATTAGGTATGAGATTGTAATTTTGAACGGTGATCAAAGGATCAGTTCAGGTTTGGTGGTTTCATCGAATTAGAGTTCCAAGCCAAAATGGAATCATTTCAAAAAAGAGGCAGTTTTGAAGCACTTTATTTTTGGCAGGTTATGTGAAAGTTCCACGGTGGTCTTCTGCCTCTTTGCACTTTTCCGCGCTCCGTGAGCCTTGTCTGGTAATGTCAGGAAACTGGTATCTTTGCATCGCAGACAAATAGTCGGCCGCTTCCACTAGTTGTTAGATTGGATAGTTCTTGTAGGCATGTTGGTAGAACTGGGAGAGAATCCTGACCCCGTAGTGCCATTGTGCTGGTGTAGGTTTATAAGTGTCCAGGGATCTCCATGTAAGGTACTTAACAGCGTGATCAAATGTCCCGCCTTTTTTACATCGTCAAGCGCTGGTCCTAGCCCCATATCCTTGAACCTTTTTCGGTCGGGGTCAGTCTCCTCTTCCTCTTCTCCTACTTCCTCTTCACTGGAAGAGGACATTTCCAAGTCAGCTACCACTACGTCAGCGTCCTCACGGTGAACTTCCTGCCTTTTTGATGTTACTTTACTAATAGGAGTATGGGCTGCTATACTCGCAAACATTTCCTGTGTTGTTTGCTGACATATAATCGGTGCGTGGTCCGATTTTTCCTCGGCAGTATGTACCTTTGGCTTGGCCCCCAATGTTGTTATATTTGGCACGGTCGGCTGCTGGTGGGATCGCATAACTGGGTCTGCGTTTGCTCCCTCGGTTTCTGCGTATTTCCCCTCTTACGACTCCTGGGCTTTTTATATCCTTCTTTCTCGTTTTTCTCCCATACCAAGAGCAAAGTAGTTCGTTTTTCCTGTGCTCTTAGGCTCCAACCGGATGCTACTAAGAGGCCAAAGCCCCTTAGTGCACTCAACGCCTGGATGGGAATAATTTCCGTCGCTAGCTCCATTAATGATAAGTAGTTGCTCGCTGCTCTGTTCGCTGCTGACTAGCCATACTGCTTACTTACTTAGTTAGAATTAAGGTCGCATTTGCCTACTTGGGCATGCGCGACCGTTTAATGACCCCAAAGGGGGCTAATAGATTTTTTCGAGGGGGACGGAATAGTGCCACGTCCCCCAACGCTTTAATGCACACACCGTGTGCTGATTGATTCATCCATTTCAAGACAATCTTGTCTCACTGGACGCGTGGTGAGTGGGAATAGACCCACACGCACTCACATGCACACAAGATGTCCGGCGGAGGAAAGGAGGGACAGGACTAGAGATGGAGGAGGCGTCATACATCCGGGATCATAACTTTGGTTGCCATTTTTCCGAATATTAAATGGTGGCGTCTTGCCGTATTTAGATTAAAAAAAAATTAGTTGTGCTGTTTGTAGTGGAATAAGTGGCACAGTAGATCTACCTACGATTCTTTAATAATTAAGTTTAACGTTTTCCGCATCATGCGGGGGGGGGGGGCCTGATGGCTGGGTTTAGCCACCTTATAATTCTCTTCTTTTGGGTTATATGTATTGATCATCTAGTTTAGTTGCCACATTGTGCGGCTGGGCCTGATGGCTTTGGTTTTCAGCCACCTTATAGAGATAATTTTGGGTCTTATGTCTTAATCTACTAGCTTGGTTGCCACATTGTGCGGCTGGACCTGATGGCTTGGGTTTTTGGCCACCTTAAAAGGATAATTTGGGGTCCTATGTTATACTTAATAAATTATTTAGCCGAATCGTTGTCGCATTGTGCAGCTGTTCCTGATGGCTGGGGTTTTAGCCACCTTATAATGACTAAGTTTACGGGTCAGTTTGATTGCTAGTGTTTTAAAGATCCACTATGTCACGAGATGTAGATGTGAGAAGGGAAAAGATTGTTAGTAGTTGTGTTTGGGAGAGATTTGGATTGGTGGGCTGCCTACAGTTTAATACCTGTAAACATATTGCGTTGCATAACGAATCATATTTCTGATGCCCTTGTAGTACCGTAGTAGGTGATGAGTGCAGTTGCAGTATCGGCCCGCGCACAGGCCGGACCACCCCTACTTGGGTGATAAACCGTATACTACCTCCCCACCCACTTCCCCACCCAGGTAAATATTCATAAAGGCATCTATTAAATTCATAGTTGCCCCTATGGGAGATCCGTCAGCCACATGACTCGTTTAAGTGTGATTTATATTACAATTTTGAATTCATTTTTGAGACGAATATGATGGAATTATGGCTGACAGGTATAAGTCAGTTATAGAGTTTATATAATAAGTGTAAGAGAACAATAGTTACCACTGCATTGCTTGTTTACTTATCGCTTATTGCATTGCTTGACGAATCGCCCCCAACGCAGCCTGCAGTACCGTAGTAAGTAATGGGTGCAGGTGTAGCATCGGCCCGCGCACAGGCTGGACCACCCCTACTTCGGTGACAAACCGTATGCCACACCCGAACCCACCTCCCACCCAGTCAAACATTCACAAAGGCGTCTAGAAAATACTCAGCCGCCCGTGTGAAAGCGGCATCAGTTACACGACCCGTCTTTGGTGCGATTTTGTTCCAATTATGTGCTTATCAATGAAACGAAAAGGGTGGCATTGTATTTATCAAATTGCATTTGTTATCGAGATAGCATTAGAATTTTCCTATTTTATCTATCTCTTTGAGGAAAACCAATATAGATTCGTTAGTGAGCTTCGGGTTTGGGTTGCTCTGGGATAGAAATTCCAGATAGGTGTAGGGAGAGCTAATGCCTTTAAGAGAACTGATCAGTTTTTCCCTTGCTATTTTGTATCTGGGGCAAACATTAAATGCGTGTATGAGATCCTCAGTATTGGGGCAGTGGGGACAACTAGTTCTTCTTTCTTTATTGAGTTAAATATATTTCACCATACTGCCTGCCAGTAGAGTTTTGCCAGTTTTGATTCTATTAATGACTCGTTGATTATGCTTTTTGTTTGTCAATGGGGCCTTGGTTTTCCGACTCACTATTTTTTGTATCGAGTAAAACGTACGGCCCTTGGTACATGAATCCCACACCTTTGCCATTTCGACGTGATTGCTTTGGATATCATGCTATAGATCTCTTGGATGCTGTACTCAGTATATGTGGGGTTTGGGTCAGTGAGTTTTGATTTAGCTGCCAAGTAGGCTTGTCATTGCCGGGTATGTTGATGTGTGAGGGCACCCACATGAATTCTACAATTTGATCTTGTTTCATCATGTTTTTTAGAAGCAATTTTGTTTCTTTCAGGATGCTTTCACGTCCCTTTGAATTTCCAGTTCCTAAGGGTTTTAAAACGCTGAGTGAGTCGGTAATTATTAGCGTTTTGTGGAATTTATGGTTACTTGCCAGTTTTATTGCTTCAAATATGGCCCAGAATTCTGCTGCGTATATAGAGCAACCATCCAGGAGTCTAGTTCCTAATTCCTTATCTAATTCCGGGATAGTTATGGCTGCAGCAGTTCTGTCCGGGTCTTTTGACTTCGATCCATTCGTGTAGATTTTGACAAATTGTTTATGGGAATTGTCAATTATTGTTAAGGTTTTGGATCTCATTTCTAACGGTTGATCCAGTTTGGAGCCAAAGGTTGATGCTATAAGATTTATATTTGGATTCTTGCATGTCCATGGCGTAGGGTCTGGGTGTTGAATTTGCTCTGCCTGTAGGCAGTCAATGTTAAGTTCTTTCCTTAACAAATGGATTTTTTTTCCTGCTGGTGGGAAGGGAACGAGTCTCTGGCTAAATGGAATATTGCATCTGTTGATGTCTCTTGTAGGATGGTTGGAGTCATGAACTGAGTTTCTGGCTGCGTATCTTAGGGTCTGTTCTTCTCTTCTCAATGCTAGTGATGTTTCGCCTGTAAGAATTTGCAGTTCGTCTTTGGAAGTGTTTTTAAGGGAACCTGTACATGTACGTAACGCTTTGGCTTGGATTATGTCTAGCAGTTTGAGGAGGAAGGTTTTGCCGAGGCATAGATCTGACATCACTTTAATCCTTTGATGTTTTTGAGGCGGTTTAGATCACCATTACATTTACGTATTAATTCGGTAATGTGGTGTTTCCAAGTGAGATGTTGGTCAAAATACATACCCAAAAAGTTAGCTGCTTTGCCAAATATGATGGGTTCGCCTTATATGTACAGGTTGGGTAGTTCTCTCATGTATCTGGCATTAGGGTAGAATACGATTCCAGTTGTTTTTCCTTTTGATATTTTGAACCCCCATTTGTCACCCATTTACCAACATTTGCTAGATTGGTTTGTAGATCAGCGATTAGTTGTTGGCTACATGGGTTGCCCGCCTTCCATATGCCACTGTTGTCTGCAAACTGTGACAAGTCGATTTTTCTGAGATCGACAGCATGTTCAAGGTCGTTGATCATGATGTTGAAAAGAGTTGGGTTTAACACACTTCCTTGAGGGGTACCGTTTTCTAGTTCGTGATTTTCTGAATATTGGTCCCCTATTCTGATTCTAATGTGTCTTCCTTTTAAGAAATTATGAATCCATTTGTGCATTTGTCCGTTGATCCCATAATGGTTCAGCTTAGCGATAAGGCCATCGGTCCAAACCAGATTGAAGGCTTTCTCAAGGTGTAGAAAGGTCGCTATGAGATGTCGATCGCATTTTCTTTTAGTGTTAAATGCTAGTTTAATGCTCGTTTCGAACCTCACTAGCAGGTCCAAGGTGGAACTTTTGTTGCGGAAGCCACTTTAGTTTTTTGAGATAAGGTTGTTACTTTCAAGGTGGTGCTTGAGTCTGTTGTTAATCATTGTCTCCATCACCTTACAGATAGTGTCAGTTAGGGAGATTGGTCGGTAGGATGATAGTTCGGTTAGATCTTTACCGGCTTTTGGAATCGGGAAGACTATAGCTTGTTTCCAATTTTTTGGTGTTTGTCCTGTCTTCCAAGATTTATTTATCATGTCTAGTAGGATTTCTTCAATATTGGGAGGGATGTTATTGTAAAATTCGTATGCTATATTATCTTCTCCTGGTGAGGTGGATTTTTTTTTTATCTCTGATAGCTATCTTCCATTCTTCAACGGAAAAGATCAGCATTAAGTGGGGAAAATTTGGGATCCATGTCAGTGAAAAGACGAGGATACTTACTCTCTACTATTGTTCGGTGTGCCTGGAATTGTGCTGAATGGTTAGAGTTGCTGCTCATTCCAGCAAAATGTTTAGCCAGTTGTTCAGCTTTATCTTGGTTGGTTATCTCTCCCTTAATATTGGGTATGCTGTTACCATTGTTTCCTCTCATGGCTTTCACTTTTCTCCAAACCTGTTTGGAATTGCATTGCTTGATGTCAAGGATGGATCAATATGTTTGCCATGATGTTTCCTTTGCTTTTTGGATAACAAGCCTTGTCTGTGTTTCCTTTGATTTATATTCCATATAATCTGTTGATAGACCTGTGTGCCGAATTTCTTAAGGGCTTTCTTCTTTTCATTGATTATATTTTTGCAGTCATCGTTCCATCATGGAAAGGACAGTTTGAATTTACATTATTCCCTTTTCCTGTTTTGGGGATGCTTTTTGTGGCAGCCTCATTTATGGTTTCAATGATGTTTTGGTTGTATTTGTCAATATCTTCGTCCTGCAATTTTGATATTGTTACGCCGGTAAGGGAGGAATTGAATTTGTGCCAGTCGGCCTTATCCAATCTCCATCTGGGTATTTTTGAGGAAGTGGCGATTGTGTTGGTAAGATTGACAGCAATGTGTATTGGAAAGTGGTCGCTACCTAATGTGGTTTCTCTATCAGCCTCCCAATTTGTTATAGCTGCTAGTTTGGGGGTGCAGATCGTGAGATCTAGTGCTGATAGAGAACCATCCTATTGGTCATACTGGAGACCGCCACGATTTATATGGATCAAGCGCGGACGCGATAGAAAACATCCTTACGATTTTTTTGGGGAAGGAACGCTATAGCTTATCTCATGGTGAGGGATAGAGTGAGAAAATCAAAGAGCATGTATAGTGATAAAAAATGTTTTTAATACAAACCACCAACAATCCTTTTTTTTCATAACATTTTTATTCAACCAACAATTAACCAACACATAATATAACATCAAAACATTTTTTTCAAACGGACTAAATCAGGACAGTTCTTGCTTGGATAAATCCAGTCAACTCTGTAACATGCCCGATCTCTCTTGGACTTTGATTTTGGGGGCAGGTACTTTGTTAGCAGCTGCCACTGCAGTTAAAGAGGAGGAGGGTGTCACCGCTGGAGGAGAACTTCCTGGAGATACGGGTTTCCATTTTTTCATCAAATGAGGAAGAACGGGTGTCAAATTGGGTTTGGCTGGCATCATTAGCAACGGGGAAGTGGAAGAACCTGAGGCTACTGGAGATGCGGTCACAGTCGCTGCAGGTCGTGGGTTGGAAATGTAAGGTTGCGCCTTGGCCGAAGTGCCTCTCTTGCGGGAAGAAACTAATTTCTGGGGTCGTTTCTGGGGACTTTTCTTTTTTCAGGGGCTGTAACCTGATCTTCACACCACTGCTCTTTTTCTTCTAGGTACGGTTGGGTCGGGGAGTGGCTTTTTTCTTGGGGATGACTTTTGGGGCATTGGGATCCCATTTTAAGAGGGAGCGAATGATGACACCTCCTAGAGAACCGCTACCACCAGGTTTCAAAATGATTTACTTTTTGGTTTCAGTGTCGATGCGGGGATCTGCCAGTTGCGTCAAGGCTACATTGTTTCTCTCAAAAAACGCGTTTGGTCTGATGTGGAATGTGAATGATGCCTTGCAGTAATTGACGTGCTGTCACCGTAAAACATCGGAAGACTTCTCTGAGACTGGCGTCTAAGACACGAGCACGTATTTGTGGATTTTTTTCACGACTGATGCCGTACAAGGCACGAATCAATTTGACGGGAAGATGAGACTGAAGGGACGTCATGTTGAGACAGACCAAAAGTGTCCGAGGTTTTTATAGATTATTTTTTAAGTCGACGGGGACGTGTACACGATAGGCCCTCCGTCTTGGCACCAGTGGTGAAACAGATGGATACGAAATCGCAAATAACCTGGGGTAGTGGGTTTTAAATCCACGGGTAAATAGGCGTGAGGGGTTTGAGTGGCATTGTCCTACTCGTGAGTCAGCCAAGGAGTTCCTAACTGTTTAGCTAACACTTGCACTTGCGATTTATCTCTAGGGCTTTTAAACAAGACCACTTAATGAGCATTGAGACTGATGGTGCGATGTACTTTACTTTGCTGAAACTAATTTTAGGTGATGTAAACGACACTGGCATTACGATGATGGCCTTTGCGCGTAAACCACAGTTTAATTTCTTCTTCGTCTTATCCTAACATGTCGTCGAAGATGACCAGATGAGTTTGACCAGGGTCAGACACGATCCCGTCGTCTTCGCCAGGAATACCTTCCACAAACACGATGGAATCGCCTTGACTTTCTCGCAGGAGGTTGTACGCCGATTGCCACTCTTAGTAACACCACACGATACGTTGAGGTGGACGATCGATCAAATGATGTTTATGTTCGATCAAACGCTTGACAAATTCGGTTTTGCATCAACCGTTCGGTCCAGCAATGGACATATTAAAGAGATGGCGAAGATACAAGGCCTCCCAGCTGGCATGATCTAAGTTTTCGTCGATGACTTTGAAAGTGGAGGAAGAGGGAGCAGAGACAGCAGAGGTATCCGTAGTGCAGGGAATGTCACTTTTGAAACGAAGACAGACAAAACAAAAGTTTTTATGCTTTCTTCAGGATACGTTTATTTCAAAACGTTTTAAAAATTGAACAAGTTTTTATACCTCTTTTTGTCGGAGGTAATACATGTCCTATTTGCACAGAGCTGATCGTACTCCGTCGACGTATCCAAATAGTTTAGTCACTAGTTCACACACCACACACCGCACATAATTTTCCTCTACAGACAAAATTTGATCGCGTAAAAGATTTTGGTAATCCTCTAAGTCTTCCTCTGGAATTCGTTATAGTATGGACACTATGTAAGTAGAATCAATAACAACCAAAGTCGTCTGACCCTTGGGTAGTTGATCAATTTCTGACCATTGGAATGCTTTCAAATGAATCAGTCCTCTTATAGCATTCAGGTACTAGTGGTTCCAACATTGGTACGTAACGGATGCAATTTTTCTTTGTATTTTGACAAATTCTCGGTAAATGCTTTCCCTCAACTCCACAGACAAATTACAAATGTTCTCTTATAAAGTATCCATCAAGAGATTACTGAGGTCGTCCCACTAAATGTAGATAGTGACAGTGCGGAGACCATTCAGCATGTTCCAGGTCAGCGGAATCTTTCTGCTCCCACTCGTGAATTGACACACCGCAAATGAAGCACTAGACTTTATCACCTTCTCCCAAGTAGATAAATCCGGCTCTGGCTAAGTCTTCGGGGGTAGGTCCTCCCAGATATTTAGGCCACTTTCCTTGGAAAGTTTGGAAACGACTTTCAAAGTCGCAGTATTCAGACAAACGCACAGGGAAAAAAATATTCTTCTTTTACAGGCTCATTTCGATGAGGGTATGGTGAAACCCGCAGTAGTTTTCTCAGGCATGGATGACATCCGTAGGGTGGTAGCCGCATGGTTTCACGTGGAGGATGACATTGACCATGAAAACCAGTAAATAGTCCATGATAACGAGTGGAATTGCTTTCGCATCCGTCAGGTTTGACACGCACAGCATCACTTTCCATGGCAGGTATTTTAGTAGTAGTAGTAGTCATAGCAAAGTTCCCATGATGTGGTACTGAATCGCTGAGGTCACAGCGTACGGCATCCCTGCAATCGCACGGCACAGCATCGCCCTCCACATGAGAATTACCGAACTTGAATGGTGTATGTTTGTTAGTATTCATCTTTCTCGCTTGGCAATGGTAGTCGCAATGAAATATCGGTCTTGGACGTTTTCCCTTTGTATACTAGTCTTAATGAAGTCTCGAGCTTCTAAATCTTTCCTTCTTTATGTCTAGTTTTGGAAGTCTTCCTTTTTTTCTTCCTGGACAACGGTACTACCTTCTCGAACGTACCGTCACAAATGTACCGTGTGCGATGGGTGGAAAGGTCATAGAAAGGTAAGGACAGTGCGGAAGCCATCGAGTATGTTCCAGAATAGCTGAATCTTTATAGATACGTAGATCCATACGCAACCTCAGACCACAACTGAAACACTGTACTTCGTATCCCAATCCAGTCTCAGGTCCCAAGTAGACAAATCCTGTTCTACCTAAAACATTCGAATTAGGTAATCCTTCCCTATCCGTGGGCCATTTCTTAAACGTTTCCAATCGACTGGCACAATCACAATAGTCAGGCAAGAAGACAGGAAAATTGTATTGTTTGAACTTGGAGTTCTCATAGGGTCCCTCGATCGATTCTTGCTGTGTCGAAGTCATCTTTCTAGTTGGTGGCTATCGTCTTGGATCCATTTGATCCTCTCCAGACTGCAAGGCTTCTTTCAAAACCCCAAAATTCACCACTTGACTGGTGCGATTTGCCAAACATATAATTTTGTGTGTGTGTATTTGTTTGTGTTTGTGTGCGTGCGCGTACGTGTGTGTATTTTTGTTTGTGTTGGTGTGCGTGCGCGTACGTGTGTGTGTGTCATTTTACTCTTAACAAACCCCTTGTCCCTCCACTAAAGAATATTTGTGAAAGTGAAGTAGCATGACTATAAACACTGACTCCTTTACTGATGTGATTGTAGGTAAAGGTGTGTTTTGTAAATAAAAAATAGAAGTGTGCCTATAAACACTTCGTTTCCCTGACTTGTAAGATAGTGTGTGTTTTGTATATGTATGAGTGATAATAAAGTGTGTTTGTAGGAAAAAAGTGAACGTAAGTGTTTCTTTTAGGTCCGCGCGTTCACTGTTATTGATGGTGGGGTGGGTATTGTTAGTTTTGTGTAATTGGGGTGTTTTCCTTCACGTCCGTGCTTCAGGCATATAATGCGTAGCGTTCGTCAGTCTGACTACCCATCGTTGACTAGTCAACATTCAAAAACGAGCAGAATCAGCAAACTGTTGGAGCTTCAGATGCATCTGGAGTATACCAGGCGACTCCTGGATGAGCTGGCCATGGAGGCAATCCAGGAAGAAGCAAAGATTGAAGAGGAATAGAAGAAGAAGAAATAAGAGGAGAAGAAAGAAATGATCCTGCCTCGCCTCATGCTAGGCAGAGCTGTGACCTGAAGCCAATGGCGAGGACACCTCCACAGCGCCAACTACCACAGCCACTACCAGCACAGAGAGCCGTGATCTCTCAAGTCGAAAAGTGGGAAGACGAATTGGAGAGGCAGAGGCAAGAATGGGAGCCTCAGCGAGTCCTGCTAGTAAGGAGACCACAACATCCACAGGCAGGACGAAGGATAGCAAGGGAGCGAAACTTCTGAATCCCACAAACTGAAGATTGGGGTTCTGAAGCCACTCAAGTGGCCTCTGAGCTAACAAACACAAATGTCAATTGGTACAATGACTAGAGTCGGCGATGTGCCTGTGGTGCCCGGCCTGGGAGGTGTCACCATTAACCAAATGCATTTGGAGTTCAAAAAAGCACCCCTTCTCAGGGCTAACCAGATCTCTAGAAAAGAGAGACTAATCATGTTGTCAATCATATAATTGTGTGCACGCGTAAGTTTGTGTGTGTGTATGTATTTTTTTTTTTCCTTAACAAAAATACTTGTTCCTCAACACAAAAAGTTTGGTATTAGTGTGTTGTTTTGTACAAAATTTTGTTTAGGGATAGTACTCATATCACTGTGAATTGTTTGGTAGGTGATATGGGTAGTTGGTGAGAGGGGATGTTTTCCTTCACATCCGTGCTTTAGAGATATAAATTGGGCCGTTCGTCAATCAACATCGAATTTAAAAAAATGGCCAGCAGCATCGTAGAGAAAATGAACAAGTTGCAGGAGGTATTAGACGATTTGGGAATGGTGGAGGAAATATTTGTGAGAGTAGAGTACGGGTATTATAACTCCCATCTTGTAAAGATGGAAATCAACAATTTAAGAAGAGCCAAAGAAAGACTAATGAACTGATCAAAAAGGAAAAAGAAGAAAAGGAGGATAAGGAGGAAAACGAGCAAATCAGAGCTTACAATGATAAGCTTGAAAGGAAGAGGAGAATGAGAAAAGGAAAAAAGAGGAGGAAGAGGAGAAGGAGGAGAAAGAGAATGGGAAGAAGAAGAAAACAAAAAATGTAGTGGAATAGATAAGGTGCTGGTGGCAAAGAGAAAGACAAGACAGAAATTAGAAGAAGAAGAAGAAGAAGAAGAAGAAGAAGAAGAAGAAACCGAAAGGCCCTTTTCAGGACCACTCCATTGCCTCGAAAAGATATCTATTGTCTCTTGCCAAAAGAAAATTTTAGTCGATTTTTTTGTCATATGTCTATGTCTCTGTCTTTGTCTCCAACCCTGTCTCTAACCCACGTCTCTGTGTCTATGTCTCTATTTGTCCCTTGAGTAGCGCTTATTCAGGTCAGCCCCTTGCCACACTGTTCCGCCCGATTGAGGTCAGCTACTTGCAACATTGTTGCCAGTGTCAGTACCGTGACGTCACCCTTCTCCAATTCCTATTGACCCTAGACATGCCCAATCCATTGTCGCTATACATTCCCTATGTTCAATTCCCATTGACCCTAGAGTAGCCCACCCATGTTAAAGTCCCATTGACCCCATAGTGCAAACGACCAAATTTAACAAAGAAGTCTACGTGATCCAATAAATTTTGACCCCATAGTGCAAACGACCAAATTTAACACTAAGGCCCATAGACGCAATATCGCCCCCACTCACTACTTGCGTCCGACCGGTAGCAAAACCGTGACCCTTGGTTTACTTAGGCAGATGGCGTATTTTGTTATTATACCAATAAAACGAAGTATAAAAACCTATTGTATTGAAGTTGGTTGTTTTAATGACACTTTTAGTTCATTTTTGGCTATAAGATCTGGAGGAAATGGGGGCTAAGTACCCTTTCCCTAGAACACCGAGGCGGCGGCTGTCTTTGGCGGGTATCGAACCTGCAACCATAGAGTTACAAGTTCGACTGTATAAAGTTTCCTCAATTTTTCGTTGATCAGTAATATTGTGTTGGGAATTGTATGCTAATTGATATAGCAACTACAATCAATTACTTGCTGCTTATCGATTATCGACTAACAGATGACCAATCATATTGTAAGCCACGTGTGAATTGCCTATACAGTCCTCAAGTTGTTTCGGTCTATCAGTAGTCCTTGAAACAACAAGGACATAACTGATATGTCGTTATCGTGTGTTTGACCAAACTTCAACATATTCGTTCACAATTTCCCTTGAACTGAACTTAGAATGAACCATTGCCATTCTATTATTATATTTATGCTTCTTTAATGGCAAGTTATAGTTTCTAGCACGTACCAATTTGGGTATGAACATTTTAGAATCAAAACAATTTTTTATTGAATTGATGTTTAAAGAGCATGGGGGTTGCTCATTTCTCAATGATGATTCTTTTTAAATGTGTGCGCTCGATGCCCTCAAGCAAGGTAAACACCACCAGTAGAAAGCTAGAGAAAAGTTCACTGGGTTACCTGTAGATGATAAGAGAATGATTACGGTTCAACCCAGAGCACTAAGCGCGAGTTGATTGGTACACTTATACGTACCTGGGGACGGTCTCAAACTTGAATAATTCAATAACTGATAATAATTCGCGACCGATCGGTCACGAGATAAAAATAGTATTCAAAAGATATTTAATTACGTGTGATGTGTGCGTATGCTTTTGAAAGACAGACATAAAACGGAGTCTGAACAGGATATCTTTAACGTTGTGATGACAATTATCCTGCCGAGGGTGGGGATTTGGGCGCCCATTAGGAATATTCCAACAGTCGGGGCACGAGGTTCAAGGGTTTGTATTTTTTTTTTTTTTCAACCAAAATTCTGGATAGGGGATTCCTTTTCAGGGTATAAGACCTGGTAAAAATAATCCTGGTAAATTAGGGCCAAATATCTACCAAATGCAATGAAATGAGGGAGAAAAAAAGTCGTATGGTAACATTGTTAGTTATTCTTGACTAATATCTTGAGATGTTTTGGTTGGCCCATTACACACCTTACTGACATGGTCCAATAAGTTCCAAGGAGTCTGACTATAACGGGATGTCAAGATCCGTTGGTAACACTGGAATCCAAAATGCACCAGTTGAATCTCTCTCTACCATTTTTCAACGTGAGTGCCCCCACCCCCACCCCCCACCGACGCTGCACTGACGAAACGCAACCGTATCTCCGTTCTGACATATCCGGAACGGGAGCGGGGCGTGGATTCGGGAGACAAAGTTATATTTAGTATCTATATCCCGTCCTGCATATATCCCGGATACGCCCTTGGTTTGGTTTACAGTAGCTAGTCAAATTGCCATTGGTATTAAAGAGTAAGACTGTTTCAGACTTTCTCTTTTGTACAACTTGTGATGAATGATGACTACCACCTGTCTCTTCTGCTCGAGTGTGTTTTTTGTAAAAATAGCATCATTTACAAAAGTTTAATTTGAATAGGCATGATTCAGTATATTACTTGTGCTTTTGAATTATAAACAGGTGTTGAAAACTGTGAGCTCTGCCTGTCTGCCACGTGCACTTGGATATCAAAACCAATATTCTCGCCTTATTCAGCTTAAAAGGAAAATGTGCAGAGATATCTTATTTTGGGTGCGAAGCGGTTTTTAAGATGTTCATTATCATATATGAGCGTTAAACACGCTAGAATATTAGCTCACCCGCAACGGTGTAGCCATAGTTTTTATCGTTCGCCTACATTGCACGTGTGTGATATCAGGGTAAGTTATGTTTTGTCATGTAATTTGGAAAAAGCTCAAGAGAAATAACTTAGTCTAAAATACCTTTTTGAAACCTAAAATAAATTGATCTGTCTTAAATATGTTTCATAATTACACTGTGACATTTATTTGTTTAGAAACTTTATCATTGTGCTAAACAAATGATGACAAACGTATTGCGCTATTAATTATAAAGTTTTCTGCTGGTATAAAAGATATTGTAGGTTAGTTATATGTTTCAGACATTAAGTAAAAACGACAGTCAAGAACGTTTCAGATGTTTTATGAATAATCTTACTGCGGTGTGTGTGTGTGTGTGTGTGTGTGTGTGTGATTTGGATTTTTAACGTAATCTTAAAAAATTCTCAGTCATATTGCTACGATGTCTGCAATGTGGCTGTTTGTACTTATATCTAACACTGGGGCATTATGCCCGTAGACATGTGGCATCAAGTCCCACCCAGTCGCATTATCCTGACACCGGGCCGACCAGTCTTTGGTATGACTCGGCAGGGGTTCGAACCTGCGACCACCCTCATCCGAGGAGGACGCTCTACGAAATTAGGCCACCGAAACGGTCACGAACAGTAGAACGTACTATCAGTAAAGTGACCGCTGACTAAAAGTCGAAAACTACACCTGGCTTCTTTTAGAAGTCCCCTCCGGTGAATCAGGAGGTCGAGCAGATATGTTCATCCCTCCGGCTGGGAAGGCAGATTGCATATCTCACGCCAAATTATTCAAAATGGATACGCTAGAGAGATCGTAGGATGAGCTGATGTGAGCTGGAGAAGATGAGCTGGAGAGATCGTAGAGTGAGCTGGAGAGGTTGAGCAGGAGATGACAGGCTGGAGAGGATGTGCTGGAGAGATGTTATGGTAAGCTATGGAGGACAAGCTGATATAATAGATGATTAGTTGTAATGAAGAATGAAACGATGGATACTTATTCTTTCAGGAATCTGTAAATTACATCTTTAAAAAAGGTCAGAAAATTGCTTTTGCTGAAGCCCGGAACAAATTCACTGACGATCTCTCCAACTCACATTACAATTTCTCCAGCTCATCCTACGATCTTTCCAGCTCGCTCTACGATCTCTCCAGCTCGCATTCTCCAGCTCATCCTACGATCTTTCCAGCTCGCTCTACGATCTCTCCAGCTCGCATTCTCCAGCTCACCCTACGATCTCCCCAGCTCATCCGTTTTGAACGTTTTGGAATGCCATAATAGCAAGAGCTGCGTGGACAGTACAGGACAACAGCTCAGGAATTATAAGAAGTGATGGTCATTTGCTGCATCCAGTCTAGTATCCAGACGCCTCGATATTGTCGTGCCACTGGATTTAGACAGGCCTGGAGGGGAGAGTAAGGGTGGCGCAACTTTCCTTCCCATAAATCCAACTCACGTGTTCGTATTATCCCGACCCACAACACACACACACACACACACACACACACACACACGCACACACACAGACACACAGACACACATACGCCAGATACCAGCAAGCCATGTGGCGATGGGCGAGCAGCAAAGCAGCAGGCGTAGGCATCATTCAGAGATTCTGTGTACTCGACAGCATCCAGCATCGAGACTGCCTTTTGATGAGAACGATGATGCTATACAGAGACTACTGAACGAGAAACATCGGCTACAATAACCTATTTAGAAGAAAACAAGCAATCATCTAAGAAGGTAGCCTACAATATCCTCAAGAGGAATGTCCAGTGCAAACTCAGAGAGCTGCAAGACTCGTGGTTAAGCAGCAAGGCAAATGAGATTCATTTCTATGCAGACAGGAATGACATGAAGATCTTTTATGATACTTTGAGGACAGTCTGCAATCAGCAGGCTACAGTCATCGAAAACATCTCCAGTACTGATTGCTAATGACACCACACTACTCACTTCTAACGAAAAGATGAAGCAATGACGTGGAGAACACTTTAGTAACAAAACAACAATCATCTTTCAGTAAGAAGGCAACTGATCGACTGACCCAACTTGAAATCAACATATCTCTTGCTGTTCCTCCGAGGCTGACAGAAATACGAAAAACAACTGAACTGCTGTCAAATGGCGAAGCATACTTAGCAGATGCTTTACAAGCAGAGGTCTACAAAGCCGGAAGCTCGTACATGGAACAGAAACTGACGTGACGTTTTCAGTCAGTGTGGACTCAAGGAACTATACCCCAAGGGAACAAGGATGCGTCCATCGTCCAATTGTACAAGCAGAAAGCCAACAGACAATTCTGCAACAACCATAGAAGCATCTACCTGTTGTCCATACCCGGCAAAATGCTCACCAGAATTCTGCTGAATCTCCTTGTGCATCACATCGATTAAATGTATGTATGTATGTATGTATGTATGTATGTATGTATGTACGTACGTACGTACGTATGTATGTATGTATGCCAGTTATATATAAAACTGCACATTCAATAAAATTTGTAAATAACAATAATCCTGTTCAGTATATAAATTCAGTGGTTTATTCTCGTAAGTATATATATGCTCAAAGAGTACATACTATAAATAGCAATGTTTCTCCCATAGTTTATACATCAAACAGCAATGTTATTCAGAGTATATGCTACAAACAGCAATGTTGTTCTGAGTGTATACCACAAATAGCAATGTTGTTCTGAGTGTATACCACAAATAGCAATGTTGTTCTGAGTGTATACCACAAATAACAATGTTGTTCTGAGTGTATACCACAAATAACAATGTTGTTCTGAGTATATACTACAAATAGCAATGTTGGTCATGGTATATACTACAAATAGCAATTTTTTCTGAGTGTATACTACAAATAGCAATGTTGGTCATGGCATATACCACAAATAGCAATGTTGTTCTGAGTGTATACTACAAATAACAATGTTGTTCTGAGTATATACTACAAATAGCAATGTTGGTCATGGCATATACCACAAATAGCAATGTTGTTCTGAGTAAATACTACAAATAGCAATGTTGGTCATGGTATATGCTACAAATAGCAATTTTGTTCTAAATGTATACCACATCAACAATGTTTCGCACATTGTATATACTACAGACAGCAATTTTTCACTACCAATAGCAATGTTTCTCACTGTATATACTCCAAATACAATTTTATTCTGAATATATGCTCCATCAACAATGTTTCTCACATTGTATATACTACAAATAGCAATTATGTACTACAAATAGTAATGTGGTTCAGAGTATATACTACAAAGAGCAAAATTAATGCATCTGACAGAAGCAGTCTTGGTTTGCTTCAGATTTTAGAATGGCAGTGCAGCAAGCACTTTATGTACTTTAAAACCACTACAGGGACTTGGGTAAAACCAATACGACACAAATTGGAAGTGAATAAAATTAAATGCCGCCTTGTCTTTTAAAGACTCCAAATACTTTTGAAAACGTTTGAAAACACCGTCACTTACAGGTAAAACAGAAGTTACTGCTTCTGCATGATATATAACCAAACACCTTTGATATAGCAGGTAACCGACCAAACACCTTTGATAAATCAGGAAACCGACTAATCTCATGAAAGTTTGGACAACATGATAGCGGAAGATAAGGTGGACGAAGCTGCTCGGGAAAATCTGGCTGAATGTCTACAAACAAAATTAGTGGTTTTTCTTTCTCAAGGTAACAAGCAACAGAACACTATCAGTTTTAACTTCTATAGTTAATACATTATTTGATCGCAGTCACTTTTCGGATTCACAGAACACCTATATATGGAAACTATATCCAAAATTGCACGTGTATTATAGGGGAATAACACTCATTCCAGTTCTGAGAAAAATATTTATTTCAGTTGTTAATAATATGGCTCACAATATGTTTGTAAACAAAAATGACATTTTATGCAAAAAACAGGTTAGATTCAGAATAGAGTACTCAACAGTTGATAATATATTTCCTTTAAGTACGTTAATATGTAAATATCTCAGAAAACCAGGAGGTACATTTATGCAGTTCTTATAAATAAATAAAAAAACAAAAAAACAAAACAAAACGTGGATTATAATAAATCGTTGTCTGCTGTACTACAACCTGATGAATGTGAACACAGCCGGTGAGTTACAACAATGTAAAGTCTTACTTAAGAACACCGTTGGGTCTAACAGTATTTGTTTATTGTACCTTAAAAGTCAGGCAAGGTTATGTCTGTCCTGTTCTTTTTCATTATTTGACCAATTTTGAAATTTTGCATGTCAGAGTTACGTACAAAAGTTTCACTTGCATATTCAAAACAGTTCTTAATTACGATACTGATGAGCTAGTTCTTTTTGGCGATACTGCAGTTCGTTGAATCGTCTTCTGGATAGTGCAATGCCTCGAAAATAAACATGGGGAAAACCAGATTAATCATATTAAGACATGATAGGTACTTAAGGTAAATGAACATCGCCAATTAAGTGACAACCAAATCGAAATAGCTTCTTATTATAAATTCCTTGGCTGTTGCTCTAACACAATTTTTGGTATATGTATCAAAAACAAACACATTCTGACCTAAAACAATGTATGTGTCGCACATCTCCGTCCTAAAATAATGTCTGATATATGTATTCAAAGACTCTGTCCTAAAACACTGGCTTATATACATGTCAAAGAACTCCGTCCTAAAACACTGGCTGATATACATGTCAAACAACTCCGTCCTAAAACACTAGCTGATATAAATGTCAAACAACTCCGTCCGAAAACACTGGCTAATATATGTGTCAATTAAAACTCTGTCCTAAATTAATGGCTAATATATGTGTCAAAAAAACTGTCCTCAAACAGTGGCTGATATATGTGTCAAACAACTCCGTCCTAAAACAATGGCTAATATATGTATCAAAACAAACTCTGTCCTAAAACAATGGCTAATATATGTGTCCCAAAAAAACTGTCCTAAAACAGTGGCTGATATATGTGTCATACAACTCTGTCCTAAAACAATGGCTAATATATGTGTCAAAAAAACTGTCCTAAAACAGTGGCTGATATATGTGTCAAACAACTCCATCCTAAAACAATGGCTGATATTTGTGTCAAAAAACTCTCTTTTAAAACTATTGCTGATATATGTGTCAAAAACATTCAGCCCTAAAACAATGTCTGATATATGTGTTAAAAAAAAGTGTCCTAAAACAATATATGATACATGTGCCCACCAAAATCCCTGAAAGTACAAGCATCAAAAGCATTATAGAAATATAATCTGAAATCTAGACTAAATAGAAGTCTGGTAAATTGCCTTATAACTGTTGTATTCTAGATATTTTATTCTCACATTCCACCAATATCAAATTACGGGTCTGACAACTAGGGTTTCAATAGGCCAGTGACGTAGAAACTGTTCATATCGGCTATTGTAAAAAATATTTTAGGACTGAAAAGATACTATGACTCAGGCAAAATACCATTTCAAAATAATTAGATTTTATAAAATACTGAAGTACTGACTCAGACTTGTTCAAATGTCTAACGAAAGATTTCTAAGGTAATATTATAATGTGCAATTAAAAAGATGCATTAAATGCGAATGTTGAACAAATCAAGTAAAGAAAGTATTATTTTCACGTGTGTATAGGATACGTATCGAAAAATTAAATCAAGGGGCATGAGGATAAAGACTACTTTTTATTAATACAGTAGTATTACTGATCCAAATATATTTTCTCACAAGGTTTAAATGTGAGGGATAGGATACAATACGATGATTAATATTTTATTTTCGGATAAGAAATGATTTTCGCTCCACACACACACACACACACCAGGCTATACTTATATATGGTATACTGGCATATATATATATATATATATATATATACACTTATATATATATATATATATATATGCAATAAACTGACGTACAGTGCAAAACCAGTATCTAACTAGTGCAAAACCAGTATCTAACTAGCCTGAGCGCTTTCGACTCTTAACGAGTCTCTTTCAAAGGGAAATACAAAACATAAACAAGACAAACAAATAAAACAGAAAAACCGTTGTATTTGCAAACCTTTACATCTTTTTCAAAGGCAAATACAAAACATAAGACAAACAAATAAAACAGAAAAACCATTGTGTTTGCAAAACTTTGCCTTTGAAAAACACTCAGGCTAGTTAGATACTAGTTTTGCACTGTTCGTTGTCAGTTTATTGCATTTATTAATCAAACGCTGACACACGTGATTCCTTGCTGGATCCAGTGCACTTGAAAGGACTGTTATTCAAAAATAACATGGCATTTAAAATGTTCGTATAAAGCAAACTGATATAGCCAATACTATTCTCAGCAATCTTTGTTTCCTTTTAATGAAAGATTTATACATCTCGTGGTATATCATTGATACAGCGTACATACTATACGTATTATATATATATATATATATATATATATATATATATACTCACTATATATATATATATATATATATATATATATATATACATATATATATATATATATATAAAAAAAATGATGACAGAGACAGAGACAGAGACAGACAGAGACAGACAGATAGACAGAGACAGACAGAGAGAGGTTTGGTAAATATGGTGTCTTAACAGTGGCGTGTGTACACAAGAGGAAGTTTCCTCTTATGGCAAGTTGGTGGGCATAATAGCTTACTGTACCAACCAAAACAATCTCCATTCCGAGAAGAAGAAGATGAATAATATCACTTTGTAACTTTAGTTCCAATTTACCGTCATTGTAAAGTTTTAGACTTTTACTTAACTGTATTCACACCACCTCTTCACGTAAAGAAAACTGTAAACTATATGAAAAGAACATAATCATCGCTGCTGCAATATAGAGTTTTTCCCTGACGATGTAAACGAAAGTCGGTCAGATAAATAATTTGTAATTCCTTGTGATATATTTACATTAATTATATGTACCAAATTATTTTACTTTTGGATTCAATTTTGGGCCAGTGGCTAATGTTGCAATGATAATAAACGATTTTTTTTTTTTATAAACCATTCTGCATTTCATGAATCGCACAATATGATGTCTTCTCAGAGCTCGTAAATTGTATTTTGATATTAATGCAACCATCCTCCCCTGAATATGATTTTGATTGGGATTCACATATCATTCTTTCTCTGATGGTTGATTCAGATATCATTCTTTCGCCAGTGGGGATTTACATATAATTCTTTTCGCTAATAAGGAATCACATATCATTCTGTTTGCTTATGGAGGATTCACATATCATTCTTTTCGCTATTTCAATAATATTGAAACCATATGAAAAATTATAACGAAAGAAAAGTAACAGAGGCTGCCTAATTGGTTATTCATGCGCTACACACTTAAAGACATGACGCTAATTAGACATCTGTCTGCGTGGGTTCGAGTCTCGGATTCGACCAATGGGGGTATGTGAGAAAGCTTGCCAGTAGCTTCTCGTGGGTCGGTGGTTCATTCCGGGGTTACCCGGGTTCTTCCTCCACCATTAATACTGGCCGCCATGTATAGCCTATCGTGTGCTGACAAATGGCGTTAAACCCTACAACAACAACAACAACAACAACAACTAATTAGACACACATCGGCCTTAACAACGCAAGTGTTCTTTGTCATGATGGAAACAATGTCAAACAACGTCTTTATTGTATACTTGTCGTCAGTAGCAGGAAACAAAAGGACTTGTTACAGTTGTCAAATATAATATTACTTGTTCAAGATTCAAATGGGCACTATACATTTGTATGGTAGCTTTAAGAGCAAATATGTTATTGACAGTCGCCATCAGATACAACATGTTATGTGTACTTAACTTAGGATATTACTTCCCTTGGAAGTAGGGGTTGTTTTCACAGACGTCACAATTGCGTACACAAATACCCACAGTGCAACGCGCGCGCACCTTGCGCCGCCATTTTGAGTCCCTGTCAAACCGTTGTCAACATCAGTCATCACATATATTCAAGATAGATTCTTAAACTCCTGTTTGACAAGTCAAGTCATTCCTAAATAAATCTGAAAATGGCCAGGACCAAGCAGACTTGGAAGTGAAAAAATGGAACATTACAAATTCGAATGGGAATATTAGAATCATAGACTAAAAACTATAAAAATATTTATACAAATAGTACATGAAAAAATACATGGACAGAGAAAACAGTGAGAACAATTCACGAGAAGAAAGAACTGCACGAGGAAAAATGGGGATACAAAGGAATGGACAAAAAATGAAAGAACTTGAGAAATATTTTAGAACAAGGCGAATAGAGACAGTAGATGGATCCTTTTGGAATGTGATTACAAAGAAGGAATGCAAGAGATAGATACATCCAAAATAGCAAGGGAAAGAGTACCGAACTTATGCTCGGTAATGATTGCAATAAAAGTGAAAGATCGAGAACACATACCAAAGATCTATTCCATAAATCCAAACGGCTACAAAGGATACATAGTGAGACATAGAGGGAACGAGCCAGTACTGCCATATGGAGAAATGACTATATCAGGAGAGACTGTGACAATAAGAAAACCAGCACCCATATTGAAGAAAATAAAAAAACAATCGGCTGAACTCCATCTATCAGACATTCCATTAGAAATACCGTTGCAAGCTACAATAGAGAAATTCGAAAAAAAACTATAAAAAAAGGTTATAGCAGCACGACAAGACACAATCCCTTTAACCAAAATTTTCAGTGGGATACGGATATTAGAAATTGAAAAAAAAAACAGATTGACAGAAGTAAAAAGAACTTTCATTTTAAATGGCTTCCTTACCAAATCATGGTATAAGGGTTGCATATACAAGAGGAAATGTAACAGCTGTGGTCAGACAGGACATACCCCTCATAAATGTCCAATAAACTCACAGAATCAGCCTGGACCCAGTGAGACTAATAAAGGCAATAAAACCAACATTAACGAGAAACCGATTCCAAAACAGAGAATAGGGAAACAGCAACAACAACAACAAACAGTAGGCCAACAATTGCAACAAATGCAAAAAGGAAATGATGAAACATTAACAGAAATAGATCGACAAAAAAATAGGAGAAAACAACCAGGGACACGTAAGAGAGCAAGAAAATAAACAACAACAACAACAACAATAACAAAGGCAAAGGCAGAACCAGCAACAACAGAATCAACAACAACAAGTTAAAAGAAAGAATAATCTACAGGGAAAACAAAATCAACAAGTTCTTAAAACAACAGAAACAGAGACAATAGCAGCAGGAATCCAACGAACCAATTTGACAGCAGTAGTCCAACAATTGCAACAAATGCAAAAGGGAAATGATGGAACATTTACAGAAATAGGAGAACAACAGAATCAACAACAACAAGTAAAAAGAAAGGTTCTCAAAACAACAGAAACAGAGACAATAGCAGCGGAAACCCTACGAACCAATTTGACAGGAACAGCAATAAAAGAACAACAACAACAACCAAGACAAAGACAACAACAACAACAACAAAGTCAGAAATATAATCAACAGGCCATTGCACAAAAACCAAAAACAGGAATGCAAACAACTCATCCTATAGTAACAACAAAAACAGAACAAGAAAGGGAAATAGAAAGGGGCAAAAAGAGAGAGAGAAGGAAGAAAAAGAGAGAAGAACAAGAAGAAGAAGAAATCAAAATGATGGAAGAATATTTCCTTAAAGTGCATGAAGACAAATATCTGGACGATTTTAAATGGTGAAAAAAAAAAATAAATAAAAAAATAAAAAATATAAAAAAATATAAAAAAAACAACAAAAAAACCCCCATGCCACATTAGACAAACATTACCAGAAAAAACCATTGAAAATGAAAAAAAAATATACAATAGCATAATCACTACATGTAGGGCAGGAGGGCCTCCCTAAATGGTCTGAAAAGATCAATCAGGGAGAGCACCCTGCAAAATATATATATATATATATATATATATATATATATATAT